>CAMZMU010000037.1:13921580-14045870 GCA_947311845.1 Poa pratensis
GGTTTATTATAAGAGTTATAATTGTTGTTACCATACCCATTATTACCATAGTTCCTAATGAAGTTGACATCATTATTTTCAGAATTGTTTCCAACTAGTTCTTGCAAAGGAACATTTTCAACACTAGGTCTATTAAGCTAAGCAAGAATAGTATCCATTTTTAGATGACAATCATTAGTTTCTTCAATAGAGTTCACTTTCTTAGAAGGATTAGGTGCCCTATCAGTATGCCATTGACTATAGTTTTGCAAAATGCTTTCCAAATATTTTTTTAGCTTCTACTATAGTCTTACTCATAAAAGCACCTCCAGCAGCAGAATCAAGTATGTTTCTAGACATGTAGTTTAAACCATTGTAGAAAGAGTGTAATATGGTCCATCATTAACTCCATGTGAGGGACAACTTCTAAGCATAAGTTTTATCCTATCCCAAGCCATAGCAACATGTTTATTTTCATTTTGCCTAAAAGAAAGGATGTTGGTTTTCTATTTTGCAAATTTTAACAGGGGGATAATATTCTTAATAAAAGCTTCTTTTAGATCATCCCAAGAATTAATACTACCAGATGGCAAGGAATGCAACCACTCTTTAGCTTTTCCTCTAAGTGAAAAAGGAAATAACTTCAGTTTTAGGATATCACTTTCCACATTTTTAAACTTTTGCATGTCACATATTTCAACAAAGTCATGAAGATGCATAGAGGCATCCTCCATAACACTACCACCAAATTGTTTCCTAGTTATCAAGTTCAACAAACTAGGACTTACTTCATAACTCTCAGCATTTATCTTAGGTGTGGCAATAGCTCTCGTGATAAATTGATCATTAGGAGTGTTTGTGTAGTCACACAACTTAGTTCTTTCTCCCATTTTAGCAAGTTTTTTTTGGTATTTTTAATTTTTTATGCAAACTGAAATAAATATGATATGATATGCAATGACACTAACAAAACAAATAAATTGCTTTGTAAGTAAAGATGGATAAGATGGTGCTCACGTAGGTGCAACCTCCCCAAGCTTAGGTGTTAGCACAAGTTGGTGACGTTGACTTTGTTGTGAGATGAATGCGATGATGCACACCTTGGATATCTCTCAGCTACGATTCCCCGGCAACGGCGCAGAAAACGTCTTGATGATCCCGAAGAGCAAGGCCTTGATACCTGCAAAAGTAAATGGGATTAGGTTGCGACTCCAAGTGCAGTGTGTATAATAAGTGGAAGAACAGTTTTCCCCACGAGCGGTGACTCGAGGGTTTAATATCGAACTCTCGGGGAATATGAAGTGGTAGATTTATCTTCTTTCCTTCTTTTGGTTACCTACAAAACAAGGTTAGATGTTTTGGTCCTCAACCTCACCTGTGGTTGTCAAGCACAAGGTGTAAGAATGATATCAGGATAGTTATGCAATGCAAACAAGAAATAAATATGCAATGATGGTGGATGCAATGATAAATGATATTTTTGGGTTTTTGAATGATGTATGCAAGATGAAAAGTATTTTTGTATTTTCGGATTTACTGATGGCTGAAAATATAAAAGTGGTATATGGTGTTGGAAAGGTGTTTCTTATGATTAAAAATGGACTGGGGTTCATGGTTTCACAAATGCACTTTCTCTTTATATGTGGTAGAATGGAACACACTCAATTAACATATGAGATTGCAACACAGGGTTTGATAACAAGTTACTTAAATATATGGGCATCACGTCCTAACATAGAGATCTTTTGGTTATTAACTCTCTTATAATCCACCAAGATGCGAACTAAATCATAACACCTCAGTAATTAAGATAACTCAGAGTATAGCATTAAATATCATGACTGAAGTGAAAATAAGAACATGCTAGATCTAGTCATGGAGTAGTGGCAATGGTCACCCACATCCCCGGTAGCATGGTATTTTAGTTTATCCTAGTGAGGCAACAAAGTAAGGTAAAGATACCAAAGTGGATCGCAGAACTTTCTCTCACGTTCACTGTACTAGCCACCCCCGTTACTCCAACTAATGCACACGTTCCCCCACACACGCTCTCATAAACATGCTTGATCAAAATAAGTAGACAAGAACGGGGTACATAATATGCATCTATACTCATAACTGAAACAAACATTGCAATCTCAAACTATATTAATCTTAAAGATCCACCACAAAGGTATTACAACGGTGACCGTAATCATGTTCAGCAGCTCATACGGTGCTAATTAGTGAAGCTCAAGAGAGGAGGATACATAAGTTACTTCCCAAACCCATTAGTCCAGAGGTGGACTACTCCCATCTTCATCATGGAAACGGTGGAGAAGTCGATGGAGAAGATGGAGATCACGCCGGCAGCGCCCCGCCGGAGTTTTCCCTCCAATCTGCAGCTCCAGATCTCCGTTTCGGTGTTTCTGTGTTTGTGCGGCGCTCCTTCCAGAGAACGTCGGGAGACATTTTTTATGGGCGTTTTTACGTCAAGACGATGTCGGTGGAGAAAAGATCGAAGGCAACAGAGCCACGAGGCCCAAATGGGTGGGTCCCACGCGGCTATAGTACCAGGCGCGTGGGCCCCCTCGTTTGGCCCTCGAGCCTCTGTTTGCTCGCTTCCTTCGCCA
Source organism: Poa pratensis (assembly GCA_947311845.1). NCBI lineage: Eukaryota > Viridiplantae > Streptophyta > Magnoliopsida > Poales > Poaceae > Poa > Poa pratensis. Next base: position 13,924,172 of record CAMZMU010000037.1, read on the forward strand.
CAGGTCTTCTTCCTTCCAAATATTGACGCCGTAAATTTCCAGGTAATTTCGTTGACGTTTGGGTCCCTGAAACATTAAAATAGAAAACGGGGTTTTCTGTCTGTGCAGGGTTAATTCCATAAAAATAGGAAATAAATGAATATTCCCAAAAATCATTATAAAACATTGATATAACCCTTATATGGTGCAAATATGATTGTAATATAAGCAATTAAAGTGCAAAGTTCATGTATGCATTTTACATGCATCACCGACCGCCCCGAGCGGCAGATAGCAAGAAGGCCGTGGGCCTCTTGTTTTTTTTCGAACAGAAAAATGTTTTTGTTTTTTTTACAGAAGCATGTTTTAGTCATGTTTTAGTTATGTTTTCTTTCTATTTTCCTATTCAATTTTATCCAAAAAATATTTGTTTAGGAAACAGAAGAAAAGAAAAAGAAATACTTGTTAAAAGTATAAAAGTTTATGAATTTTATTCATAATTTTCCGCTGCAAAAAATAGATAAAAGGATTTCATTTCTACAAAGTGTAAAAGTAATTGCTTAAAAGCAATAAAGCGATAATTAAATTTTTAAAGATGTGATAAAGTGAATATTAAAGATGATTATGGTCCTGTTATTTTATGACCAACGTTGTTAATGACATGATCATGATTTGTTATTATGTGTATAAAAGGTGCATTTATTTCTATTTTCTGCCCAACGGTGATATAGATTTAATTGCATAAACAGTTGCATGTTTTATTTTTGACCAACGTTGGATTATTGCATGCAATTGTTGTTGTTTTGTTATCACTTCGATGTGATGTTTCAGGAGGTTACCACTTGATGAGTTGCCTCAAGGACGTTCCGATGCTCAGGGGTGACAACTACACTGAGTGAGGAGAGAAGAAAGTGGATCTGGCATTTTGTGTGTGCCGAGGTTGACTGGTTGTGGACACTCCAGACCAGTCAAGTCAAAAGAGCCAGTAAGAGAGGCTAATGATGATGAATCTTCTAGGCAGAAAAAGTTGAGGGATCATTCTCCAGTGGAGATGAGTTACACCCTGGAGAACCAAAAGTGGCTGAGTGCAACAAGAAATGCATGACATTTATAAAGAACACGATTGAGAACGCCATTGCGGGCTCAATCGCAGAGTGCACTTCCGTTGGGCAGTTTCTGGAAAGGATAAAGAGCCAGTTCACTAGCTCTTCAAAGGTGTTGCTACCCAGCTGCTCCAACAGCTGGTCACGAGAAAAGTACCAAGGAGGTGCACATGACATCAGGGAGCACATCCTGAGGATGAGCAACATGGGCTGCCAAGCTAAAGCCTATGGATGATGACCTGGAGCTCAAGCCTGCTTTGCTTGTCCACCTTGTCATGGCATCTTTGCCTAAAGAGTTTGAGAACTTTGTGATCAACTACAACATGTCCCTTGATAAATGGGACATTGAAAAGACCATCGCTATGTATGTGCAAGAGGAGGAAAGGCTCAAGGCCTCTCACGGTGGTTCCCAGAACTACGTGAAGGAAAATAGGAAAAGAAACTACAACAACAGCAACCAAGGTGGTTCCCCCTCCAAGCCATATGGCAAAGGCAAAGGTGCTCAATAGTATCATCATCAGAGTCTCCCAGTGGATAAAGATCAGTGTCTCCACTGCAAGAAGACTGGGCATTTCAAGAAAGATTGCCCAGATTGGCTCAAGTCAATAATGGCAAGAAAGGTATAAACACAGTTTCTTTTGTAAATGAATACCTGTATACACAGTTTTCGAAATCTACTTGGTGGATTGACTCAGGTGCAACTGTTCATGTTGCAAATTCTTTACAGGGATTCCATTCGACAAGGACTATGCAAAGAAGCGAAAGACGCATTGAAGTCGCGAATGGAGTTCAAGCAGAAGTTGAAGCTGTTGGCGACATCTCCTTGGAGTTGGCTGATGGTTTCACGATTTTGCTTAGAGATGTCTTATTTGTTCCCTCACTTCACAGAAATTTAATAAGTGTATCACGTTTAGATAAAGACAGTTATGAATGTTGTTTTGGACATGGCAAGTGTGCCATATGGTTTAAAGATGCTTGTGTGGTATTGCTTTACTTCACGATGAGCTTTATTTGTTATCCTTACGTGAAAAAGTGCATTCTGTGTGTAATGTGAGTGAGCAAACTTCCTTGTCGAACAAAGAACAAAAGAAAAGAAAGCGAACTCATGACTCGTCGAAGTTATGGCACTGTCGATTAGGCCATATTTCGAGGGGAAGAATAGAAAACCTCGTTAAAAATGATATTCTTCCTCCGTTAGAGTTCTCAGATATCGAACAATGCATAGATTGCATAAAAGGAAAGTATGTAAAGCAAATTAAAAAGGGTGCAAACCGAAGTACAGCAACACTAGAAATCATTCACACTGATATTTGTGGACCATTTTCTGTGAAAAGTGTGGATGGCTATGACTCGTTCATAACATTCATAGATGATTACTCCCGATATGGTTATATTTATCCAATTAAAGAAAGATCTGAAGCATTGGATAAATTTAAAATATTCAAAGCAGAAGTTGAAAATCAGCATGATAAAGAATTAAAATAGTTAGGTCCAGCCGTGGGGGGGGAGTACTACGGTCGGCACACTCCATATGGTCAAGTACCTGGACCTTTTGCAAGGTTCTTACAGGAAAATGGAATAGTCGCCCAGTATTCTATGACGGGCGAACCTCAGCAAAATGGAGTAGCTGAAAGGCGTAACCGTACTCTTATGGATATGGTGCGCAGCATGATGAGTTATTCCACCCTGCCATTGGGATTATGGATGGAGGCGCTTAAAACCGCCATTCACATTCTCAACAGAGTACCAAGCAAGTCGGTGCCCAAAACACCGTACGAGTTGTGGACAGGGAGAGTTCCCTCTCTATGCCACTTGAGGGTCTAGGGGAGCCAGCTGAGGCAAAAGTATTTAATCCAAATATTGCAAAGTTAGACCCCAAAATAGTAACTTGCCACTTCATTGGCTATCCTGATAGATCAAAAGGTTATCGTTTCTACAGCCCAGACAGATACACGAAGTTTGTAGAAACGAGACATGCAGTCTTCTTAGAGGACGAAATGATGAGGGGGAGCATGGTAGCACGGAAAATTGATCTTGAGGAGAAGAGGGTGTGTGCACCTTTTCCGATGATTCAGGAGCCATATTTCGCTACCTATTGTAGCTGCACCGACAATCCCTGAGATGATGGTGCAATCACTTGTTGTAACTCCACCCGTGACAACTGTGGGTGAAGATCCGGAACCTGTCCGTCAGGAACCGACTGAACCCGTTGTTGAGCATGAAAGGGAGGTGCAGCAGCCACTTTTAGAAAATGAGACCCTTAGAAGGTCTAAAAGAGCTAAAAGGTCAGCTATTTCTCTGATTATGTTTATAACAAAGAAAGAGATCATATGGAAGGAGATCCCACTTCATATGAAGAAGCCATGAGAAGCCCTCACTCATCGAAGTGGGTGGAGGCAATGGAAGATGAAATGAAATCGATGAGTTCCAACGATGTTTGGGACTTAGAGGAAATTCCTAAAGGAGCCAAAACAGTAGGCTGCAAATTGGTCTACAAAACTAAGTATGACTCCAATGGGAATATAGAAAAGTATAAAGAACGACTGGTGGCAAAAGGATTTACACAAAGAGAAGGGATAGATTACAATGAGACTTTTTCACCGGTCTCATGTAAGGATTCCTTCAGAATCATAATGGCACTAGTTGCACATTTTGATTTAGAGTTGCATCAAATGGATGTAAAGACGGCATTTCTAAATGGAGATTTAAAAGAAAATTTACATGAAACAACCCAAGGGTTTTTTCATGGAGGGGAAGGAACATATGGGATGCCGTCTAAAGAAATCCATTTATGGATTAAAGCAAGCCTCTAGACAGTGGTATCTAAAGTTTAATGAAACAATTAAAAAGATTTGGATTTAAAGAGAATGTTGAGGACAACTGCATTTATGCAAAGTTTAAAAGTGGGAAATATATTTTCCTAATTCTGTATGTGGATGATATCTTGCTTGCTAGCAATGATATCAATCTACTACTAGAAACAAAGAAGTTCTTGTCCTCAAATTTTGATATGAAAGATCTTGGTGAAGCTTCATATGTTTTGGGCATAGAAATTCACGAGATAGGAAAAATGGAGTCTTAGGACTATCACAGAAGGCATATTTTGAAAAAGTTCTTAAAAAGTATAATATGCATAAGTGCAGTGCCACACCTGCTCCTATAGTCAAGGGCGACAGTTTTGGGAAATTCCAATGTCCCAAGAACCAGTACGAGATCGATCAAATGAAAGGAATACCATATGCTTCGGCTGTTGGAAGCTTACAGTATGCACAAGTGTGCACTCGCCTGACTTAGCTTTTATCACCGGGGTACTCGGTAGGTATCAAGAGAATCCAGGCCCAGAGCACTGGAAAATGGCAAAGAAAGCTTTGCGTTATGTGCATGGCACAAAAGGCTCATGCTAACATATAAAAGATCTGATTCCCTAGAAATAAGAGGGTATTCAGATGCAGATTTTGCGGGAGACAAAGATGATAGAAAGTCCACGACAGGATATGTGTTCACTCTCGCAGGAGGGGCTATTTCGTGGAGAAGCTCCAAACAGTCAATAGTTGCATCATCTACGATGTATGCAAAATTTATAGCATGTTATGAGGCCACGAGGCAGGCGCTATGGCTAAAGAAATTTATACCCGACTTGAGAGTGGTAGACTGCATTAGCAGACCACTAAAGATGTACTGTGACAATGAGCCCGCAGTATTCTATGCTCACAACAAGAAGTCGAGTAATGCTACAAAGCCAATAGAAATAAAGTATTATATTGTGAAAGATAAAATCCAGGATCAAACTATAAGTCTCGAGCATATAAAGACAAAGAATATGCTTGCGGATCCGCTTACGAAAGGCTTACCACCCAGCGTGTTCATGGAACACGTAGCCGGCATGGGTTTAATGGAAAGCCTATGATTCCTGGATTATTTGAGGCCTAAAAGTATCAGGATTTGTTTCAAAACAGAAAAGTATATAGTGGCTGTCTATTCTATCGGCAATGAGCTGAGATGATGAAACATGCTCTATGTACTGATCCGTGATGAAACGAGTAAAGTATAAAGTTAAAAGTAAAGTTGAGATCAAGGGGGAGAATGTTAGATTGATCTCTATCCGATCGAGCCCAACGGCTCGACGAGCCCTTTGACTCGCGCCCTGATCGGGGGCGTCCAACCCTCTTATGGTTGGTGGGCCCCTGTGACCTACGATATTAAAGAGGTGGGGGCCGGAGCACGTAGTACGAGGTTCACCGCGCCGCCAGTCACCCCACCGATATTCCCTTCCGATCTAGGGGTAGCGCAGTGCTCACGGGAAGCACCACTGCCGCAGCCGCCACTCACTGCCATCGCCAGCCACCTCCACCATGGCCGGCACCTCAAGTTCGTCTGCACAAGGAGAAGGTACTGTTTCTCCTCTCCATCGATCTATTCTATCGGTAATGATCTAGACTAGTGATCCCACGGGGTTCAACACTGAAAATAGCTAACTTAATGAAGAACAAGTCTAACCGAACGAGTAAGATCCTACTGCATGCACCAGTGTGCCGTGAATCCATCCATAATCAATTCCACACGTCCATTAACCATGAAGCTCAGAGCTGCGAAACATCTGAAAGAGAGAAAAAATGTCGAATACACGTCTCTTCACCTCCTTATCCCTCATTCTCCTGACCAATTATTAAAGCCCCTAAACACCGACCACAAGACCCACCTAACTATCAATACGGAGTGGGGCAACTCCCCGCAGCTTGCAACCTGGAACTCCTCCGAATATTGCAGCTGTACATGCGTCAGGTGCGTGGAGGGCGGAGGCGTTACCGGGCTCTCTTTCAAGAATATGAACCTCGGCCAAGTGCTTACATTTAGGTGCGGCTTAAGGGGGTTGTTGTGTCTCGACCTCTCTTTGAACAACCTCACCAACCCTTCCCTCGGGCTACACTCTACCCCTGCACAAAACTCCAATTCGTGGAACTCTCAACAATGCTTTGATAGAGTGCTTCCGGTCCACATTAGCCAACTTTTGCCATTGCTGCTGGATTTGAATCTGATAAGCAACATATTCAGTGGTCTTTTACCAACCGCCGCAGGGGAGATTCTGGCGCTTAAGTCCCTTCATGTTGACACAAAAAAGTTCACTGATCAAATTCCAGAGTCCTTCTCGAGCCCAAAGGAGCTATCATTACTAGGCATGTTAGAAATTGAGCTCAGTGGCCCAATCCATTTATGGATCTGGTAGCACCCAAAGCTCCAAATGATGTACTTGTTTCACAACGAACTCTCCGCAGAGCTGCCTTACAACATCGCCATAGTGAATTTAGTGGAGATCACTCTATCATCGAGAAAGATCATGCGGCGATGGCTAATCTTGAGGTTCCCAACAACTATCACTCGGATCAGCTATGTGCCAATGGGAAATTGTTCAACATAGTAGTCTTCAATAACAACTTCGTGGTGAGCTCTCGGTGAGTATAGGAAATTTTCTATCGTTGGATAACATTGTGCTCATCAATAAAACCTTATTTAGAATATGGTCTCCTCCAGTTCTTAGGAGCGTGATGATCAACAAAAACTAGTTTACTGGTGCTCTACCATCAGCGATACCTTTGAACATTACTCGGATTGAGATGGCTCAGTAATTTCTCCGACTACTTTCTGACATCAAGGGATGGGTTAGTTATGTTCATGGAAGAGAATAACTAGCTGACTTGGTGAGATACCTTCTAACATGAGAAGGCTTCTCATTTAAGTTGCCAATCATTCTCATGTTGGAAGTTAGCTCATCAGTCACTTGGTTTGCTCTCTGCCATGAACATGTTGTTTTGTTGTGCTCTGAATCCCAATCCTGTTGTACCATATATGGAGTCTACCGGAAAGGCATGTGTACAACTCTGTTTCGTGTTCGCCAAGAAAGAGAGTTGTTTGTCCCCCATATATAGTTCCATGTAGTCATAGATTAGATCGTGAGATTGAGAGAGATCCACCAGATCCATAGCACGAGAAGGATTTGTCCTCTCGTGTATTGTAATACTCCTCCAATTATAGTGATACGCCTTTGTGCGTTCCGTGGTTTTCTCCCGTAAGGGTTTCCACGTAAAAATCTGTGTTCTTGTTCTTTGTTTGATCTATTTTCCGCTGCGCTATTTTACATCAGAACACAACTAACTCATCTGCTGATGGCAGAAAGGATACAAAGAAATTATTTCACCCATCCCAAAGCGAGTGTTGTTCAAAGGTACCGTTGATGGTAGAGCACCAGTAAACTTGTTCCTGTTTATCATCACGCTTCTAAGAAGCGGAAGGGCCCATATTCTAACCATGAACTCCCTGAAGAAGTTGTTACTTTTGAAACATAATGTTATCGAATGATAGGAAATTTCATGTACTCTCTGGGTGCACACCAGGCTGAAGCTGTTACTGAAAACTACTATGCCAGACATTTTCTCATTTGCACATTGCTGATCAGGAGCGACAGATAGTTGTTGGGAACCTTAAAATTAACCAACGTCGACTGCTTGCCGAGTACTGGTGGCAGCTCACTTGAGAGCATGTCTTCAAACAGCTGAGTAAACTGGAGTTCTGGCAAAAGTCCAATTGTTGTAGGGATGGTCCCACTAAACTGGTTGGAGTATACTAGAAGCTTAATCAATTTTTTGAGGGCACCGAAGCCTTCTGGTAATGTTCCATCGAGCTTGTTGGATGATAGATCGATCTCACTAAATTCAGCCGTGATGTTGGAAGGCAACTCCCCACGAGTTCACTGTGAAACAATTACAACATTAAAGAATTGGATGCTGCCAGATCCATATATGGATTGCACCACTGAGCTCATTTGCTGACATGTCTAGCATTTTTCACTCCTTTTGGTTTGACAAGGACTCTGGAATTTGGCCGGTCAACTTGTTTGCATCAACAATGAGGTACTTGAGAGCTCAAAGATCGCATACCGCCGTTTGCAAAAGACCAATCAAGTTGTTGGTTGTCAGATTGAGCTTTATCATCAATGGAGACACTCGGCTAATGTGCCCTGGATGGACTCCATCAAAACCATTGTTGGAGAGGTACATAAATTGGAGTATTGTGCAGGAGAAGACTGCAACGCCAGGGAAGGCACCGGGTGTGTTGTTTGAAGAGAGGTCAATGCACATTAACCCTCTTATGCCGCACCCAGATGCAGGCACACTGTCGTTGAGGTTAAATTCTTGAAAGAGAGCCAATAAATGCTTCTGCCGGCCACGCAACTGATTCATATCCCGCTGCAATACTCGGTGGAGTTTTGGGATGTAAGCCGCGGGTGGTTGCACCACTCCGTCTCTATAGTGAGGAGGGTCTTGTGGTCTGTGGTTGGGGAGCTTGATTTACTTGGGAGGAGAAGGAGGGTAAGGAGGAGTAATTTAGGGAAGTGTATTGGGCATTTTTTTTCTCTATTAGATGTTTCGCGGCTATGCACGAGCCCAAAAGAGACCTGGGCTTCTTTAAAAAAAGAGGAAGCAAGCTGTAGTGTAGAATGGAAAGCCTTTTTTCTCCTTTTTCATGAAATGTGACGAGTGGGATTTTATATTCATAACCAAAAAAAACATGATAGCAAATGTTCATGTTGGTTAGTGGACGGGGAATTTATTCCGATAACTACATGAGTGATGAGAAATGTTCTGCTTAAAGGTTATGATCCGGATATCTAAACAGGCAATACCCATTGTTCTGGTTCACTGTTAATGGACCTGGAATTGATTCCAATAATCTAAACAGGTGATAGAAAAAAGTCTGCTTCAAGGTTAAGTACAAAGAATTGACCCTGATATCTAAATGGGTGGAAGCCATTGTTCTGGTTCAGGGTTAATGGACCTGGATTTGATTCCAATAATATGGATGGATACTTACAAATAAGAATCCATTTGTTTAACATAAATAAAAGACCATCTACGTGTAAAACGAAAGGAAGTGAACTTATCTGTGACAGCAGGAATAGTCGCACGTTAACTTTAGGACTTCACATTGAGCCTTGCCATTTTCAGAACTGTCATTCAGATTGTGGCCTTGTTAGGATCTATAGAGGTACGATCTGTGGTTAAGAAGAGAACTCCCTAAATGGGACGTCAAGTGATTAAATAGAGTTCCCTAACTTAGTTTTGCAATGATCAACAAACCATGGGTCAAAACAAATAGGGAAAATACTTACGTTTTCCAAGGAGCTGGCCACAACAGATAGTGTCTGCAGCATTGAATCATTGTTATTGACAACTTTAAACATGGCTTTATTTCTAAGCTGAACTGCTCCCTTTACACCCAATCTTAGTTCACCATCATCACCTCTGTATAAAAGTTTTTTTTTCAAAAAAGGCTGTATAAAAGATATATGATGACTATACCACTGATAAAATGGGAAGAAATTCGTAGAATTAATGCACTAGTTCATTAAATTGTCAGATGCTCACCGAAGAAACAAAACTGCATTCCCCGAGACTAGTTTCTTCTTATTGACAAACGAACTCCATCCAGTTGTTAGAAGATGCCTACGAGGTTGACCTTGCTTTCAAGAAAGTATTTACCTGCACATCCATGTCACATAGGGATTGCTGCTAGTAAAATGAGTAGTGAGTTACTCAAGATGAGTTGAACACTCAACTCTTACACACTGATATTCTCACCGATATCTAAGAATTACAGACATGTAATAAGTACGTAAACAAAAATACTAAACCTGATGGCAAACCCGATCACACGAAAAATGTCGTATACAGCAAAACCAAGTACTAACAGAAACTTCCTGATACCTCTTTTACAAAATTGTATTTCCACCATACTCATCTAATGACTTGAGTTCCAATACAAACATAATAATCAAACTAACATCTTTTAACCAGATTTGATAATCGTAAGTTCCACTTTACCAAGCACATGCAGCAAGAATATGAGTTAATTATTTTTATATGAATGTTCCAGTGGCTACAACAAAATCTACAAGTAAACATGACGTGTTCCACAGCTGTATAGATATGGCGGAAGCTCCATTGTGTGACATGCAAATCCTTGACAACGAGCTCTTGAGAAGGCCTGACTTGCTTGCAGTCCTACAATGATTTGAAGACCCAGAAGTGTTCAGATCAGTAATACAAGTGACAACAGGATTTTGCAGGGTATACTGAACTTTTTGTCAAGTGCCTCACCAAAGGCGGGAATAAGTCCTCAGCAGTCCAGCGAGGAACAGAGAAACTCCATGTGTGCTTTTATCAGAGGCAGTGAGCGTCTTGCAGAACATATGTGGCATTCGGGCTTGTTTTCTCCGTCACCACCCTCCTTCTCGCCTTCTCCCTCCTCTGTTCCACCCTCACGGGGGTTTGGCCTGAACATCTGAGCACAAAGAACGACAGTTTTACGGACCAGTGAATGACATCTTACCTTATTCTAACAATGCAACAGAGGACGTCGTCAAAAAAAAAAACAATGCAACAGAGGAAGCAAAAAATCAAAGCAGTGCCGTGACATGGGAAAAAAGAAAATAAAAGGAGAATTCCACATGCTAGATCAGACTGAAGGTGAATAAAAAATAGCACTACAAGACGAAGCAATTTCTCATTCACCTATGTCATAGAGCTTGCAGCGAGCTCTCATCTGAAGCCAGACAATTATCTAGACATCTATGCCGTGACCACGGCGAGATGTGCCTTCCCCTGCAACAGGCACAGGAGTACCGTGCCTCATCACGTCCCATGCGGCCAGCAACAAACACCTCCGGCCACTCCAACCACAGCCTTGCACCCCGCAGCCGATAGCTTGCCTCCTAACTAGCTCACCTTAAGAATCAGCGAAGATAGGAAGCAAGCATGACGCAGACCTTCTGCAGTTCTCCAAAAGCTCACCTTGATGGCTTATGAAAGGAAAAATTATCTTAGGGAAGAGCAGGGAAGCGAGAATTTTTGTAGTGGAAGAGGAGAAAGAGAAAGAAGTGGGCAGGGAATGTGGTTCGTTCGGCTCAGAGAAGGACAAAGGGAGGGAAAGTGGTTCGTGAGGGAAGATGAAGACCAATCATCAGTAGTGCTCCCTCTTTTTAGAGTGTGTGGCCAAATCACCAAAACCGAAAACATAGAACAAACTACAAGTTAATGGCACCGGCGGTCACACATCGCCTGGTATGTGCACTTAAGTCACACATCTCAAAAACGTGATTTTTTGGTCTCACAACTGAACAACTGGGTGCAACTAGGTCACAAACAGAAAACATCATCCCATTTTGGACTGTAATTTTTCGGATAACCCCCTAGCTTAATATTACAAGGATTAAATTGAAAATTCGACACCTGGCCCACCCATCAGGGTCGTCTTCTACCTCAAGGAACGGGTGGCCCTGCACACGCGGCGGCGGCCTCGTGGCCGGGCGGGGGTCGCGGGGTCAGGGGCGGAGTAGGCGGCGCCCGTCGGGGTCGGGGGCGGGGGAGGCGGCGCCCGTCGGGGTCAGGGGCAGGGGCGGCGGCGGCCGTCAAGCGGCGGGGGAGGCGGCGGCCGTCAAGGGGCGGGGAGGCCGGTAGGGGGCGGGGGCGGCGGCGGCCGGCAGTGCTGCACGGCAGGGAGGCGGCGACGGTGGTGCACGGCGAGGGTAGGTTGACTTTTTTTGGCTTTGATGAGAGGCATGTGGACTTTTCTAATTTTACAAAATGGTCCTCTTAATAGTAGAGTAGGTTTTTTTTTGAAGATTTTCTGTCTAGAACGGGATGACGTGACCCGTTTGTGACCAAAGTGCTCACGATTGTTCAGTTGTGTGACCGTTAATCACGTTTTTGAGATGTGTGAGTTAAGTGCACATACCGGGCGATATGTGACCGCTGGTGCATTAACTCCTAAATGGATCAATCAACAGCAGGTCCTATTGCATGTGATGACTAGTCATCTTTTTCAAAGGCAAAAAGGTGCATGCATTGCGTTGGAATTTCCGATGCAAGAGAGGACCATCAGAACCAGATTCGGGGCGTGCCTTGCCGCCCCGCCACCCACTTCCGCATTGTTGATCAATGGGCAAACTACTGTCCAAAACGTCATTAGTACTGACATGTATTATAATATAAGACGACCATAATTCACATTGGATAAGTCGGTTTGGTAAACCAAGCAATCTTCGAGTTGTGTTTCTGATCATGCGCAACTTTATAATTCTTCAATTGCTTCATGCAAAAGTACTTGGAACTCAAGAATTTGGATGCTATATGCAGGGTGGCATGCAAAAGAGAACGAGATTATGATTCTGTGTCGCGCTGTTTAGACGAAGAACATCTGCAGCATGAGTCGGGGGCTAAGAATTTTTTTTGGACCTGAACCAAACCAACTCTGCTCCAGCCAGCGTTTGTCATGGTTGGGCGGGGAGAAGACGGCGCAGCTGCAGGACGGAATAGACGAAAAGGCGGGGAGAGGACAATTTGTGTGTTCTGGTACTTTGATGGGCCGGAGACGAGGCGCCAAGAGCAGGCGTTGGTTGTAAGCTAAACTTGCTGATTGGATTCTTTGCTTTCTAATTTGGCAGTATCTTTTGTTTAGATTTCACTCCGCCGACGGCACCGCTCCATGACGATGACTGGTTTCAGAGTGCACAGGTTCTTTGTGTGGGGTGTAAAAATTAGCCTTTATTCCATCTTGTTTCTCGAAGCACTCCTAGACTAGTTCAATGGCAATGCCTCTGTTTATTTAAACCCAACAATGCGCCGCTCTCTTCAGATCAACATATGCAATCCTACCTATGTGTACAGTGTTTTTCTCTTCCAACCTCTTGCTCAATTACGGCGCAAGAGGCTGGCGAGACCATCACCACTCTTCTCAATTGCATCGATGCCTACATTGAACGCGGAAAAATACCTCTTGTTCAATTTGTAGCTTTAGGTTACACTAGTTGGTATTTTTCAGTTCAGTGTAGCATTGATGCAATTTCAGGAAGAAGTGAAGCTTCAAGAAGTTAAATCAAGGAATGATAGAGAAATTTACGAAAGAACTAGATGGAAAAAAGGTGAGAACATTTTCAAAGGCCAGAATCTTATGGGGAATTCCTTTGATCACGTCATGATTGTCAACAACAAGTACCCTTATAGCAAGAAGGTGGGTATTTGGTGTTGACCATCTTGACGTGCTCAAAGGAATTCAACATAAGATTCTGGCCTTTGAAAATTTTCTTCACCACATGTAGCTGGTCAAGCGCGTGCCGACCTGCTTCCCCACATGCCACCATGCGGCCATGGCCCCTGGATCCAGCCAGAGCAGAGCAAAGGCACTCGGAACGGATCGGCGAGTCTCCGCCGGTGGCCTGCAATGACAAGGACCGTGGTGTTGGCCAAAGACATGATGACACGACCAGCTGATTCCAGAATGGCGATGAGATGCACATGAATGGAATGAAACGAGGCGTGATTTCTCATCGCTGTATTGTGAGCTTTTCCCCTCTAAGTTGCGTGTTGTGTTCACCTGTGCTTGCGTTCACTACATAAGCGAGGCTCAAAACGACCCCTGGTTTCGTTATACATGACAAAAACATAGTACTCTCTCCGTTCTAAATTAGATGACTTGCATTTGTCTACATGCGGATGTATCTAGATGTGTAACAAGTCAAAATACATCCGTATCTTGACAAAGGGAAGTCATCTATTTTGGAACGGAGGGAGTAGATGCGTTCGCTAGATAGATCTCATTTGACTATTCATAAATAATTACACACTGTCAATACATGTGAGTTGCCTTATTTGTTTATTTATTTTATGTCATGATATGGTGGCATGCCTTTAATGACCATTATGGGGATGCTGCATAACAGGTGGCTTCTCTTGATTCACGAAGGAACGTCCCGCTACATAAACATATAGTTAGTGAGAAATTCTAAATAGTATTCCATACAAAGTAATTACGTCTTTAGACTAGAACATTCGAGCTAAAATTACAAAATGCTCATTCATATAAACAGAGTAATTGCACAACCTGGTGGCGGTTGTGATGGCGATGGGCGGGGGGAGACTGGGGTAGGAAATGGATCGTGATAGTCAGTTGGAATATATAATATGGCATCTTTTGTGAAGTCATCTGGAAAAATGAACATCTTGCAATCGTCAGCTATTAACAAAACATTCTTGTCCCTTCGAAGAACTTAACTAAATTCATGTACAATATTTTTATGAAAAACCGCTTGCATCACTACAGTAGTTTGCAGTGAATCCAAATTTCTAGCTTTAGATTACTAGCTCCAAGCAAATAAGAACTGATAACCTGACTTAAGTTGACGTGTAGCTCTAGTGGTGTAAGGGTGAAAAGAATGACGACCAAGCAAAAAGAAGCGAGCAAGCAGAAACGGCCCACCATGGTATGCTCTGAGATGGAGATTTGATCTTAGTCTATGTGCAAGAGACCATGTTATAGAAACATAGTACATATAGTCACATAATATTGTTAATTTGGTAATCATTAATGGCTAATTGCTTTAATAGGTTATTCATACTAATGTAAATTGAGGTAGTATGGAGCGAAATTAATGTATTCTTTATTTTCCGACGAGAACCTTAAAGATCCACTAAAAGTTGGTAGAGGACATTAATGACTCATCACTGTCAATATGGACTATCATGATTTGTCTAAACAAGGAAACCAATAACAGTCATTAGAGCTAGGCTAGAGTCTTGGACCCAACTCGGTTTGGCGCGAGTGTTCGGCTCGGCACGAGAAAAGAAAACCCTAGTCAAAGTTGGCATTTTTGGCCCATGGGCTAAATGGAACGCATTAGGTGGAGACCCTTGTTCCTTGACACAACATTCTCAATGCTTGGGCTCCCAACCAAAAAAATTGCGGCATCTCTTAGATTTTAAATTGGAAAAACTAAAATTCAACATCTCGTGTATGGATTACGATTCTTTTTTTTTTTTTTTTTTGGATAGGAGACATTTTATTTCCCGACATTAAATTAAGAAAGCCCCAAAGGTTTTTATATATGGATTAAAACCTTAGTTACTTATGCTCACATTTGACTAGGGAGGTGGGGGCTGCAACAACCGAGCAATCACAACGCAGCAGGGAGTACAGAGAACGGCCACATATGCATTGGGTTGGGCTTTGTTGGGTTGAGAGTTCAGCTAATAATTGGCCAGGCTTGTTTTGAGCTCGGGAAGCTGCCCAGGCCCTGCGTACACTTGTGTCCACTGGTGAGCTTAGCACGTACGCACCACGTGGTCGCATCTACCGTGCACGTTGCGCCTTGTGGCCGCCGCACGTCGGTCTCGAGGCCACCACCGGGAAGCAAAACGACGACGACGTCGCCATCCGGCCGGCGCGAGAGATGGCTTCACGCAACTGTCATCCATGTACAAGTACTGAGAGCATCTCCAGTCGCGGCGCCCAAACGGCCGCCCAAACGCCTTTCAGACAGGCCGTTTGGGCGCCGTCCGGACTACATGGCGCATTTGGGCGCACTCGCTCCCCACTCGTGACCCCCAAATCGTCCGGATCAAAGATTTTTTTTTTCCGAACAAGGTTTTGCAAATTCGAATGTGTCGCCAAGGTTTTGCGAATTCGAATTTCAGACGGGCTGTTTTAGCCACAAATCGAGAGTCATGTGCCACCAAAATATGTCGCCAAAATACGCCGGGAGATGTCGTTGCCCGGCGTCTGCTTGTCGCCGCCGCCGTCGTCGTCGCCGATCTAGATGTTGTCACCGGGCTGGGGCACGTAGCCATAGCCGAGCTGGGTCATGTCGGGGTCATCGTCGACCTGGCCGGTCTCGGCGCCGTGGCCCTGGTTGCCGCCGTTCTCGGGCGGAACGAGCCCAAACTCTTGCAGGATCGCGGCGCGATACATATTGTGCGCCGCCCTCGCCAGCGGGTCCAAATTGGAGACGTCGGCCGTCAAAATCATGAAGTCCTGACTCCTCTTCTTGACGGCGGCTTTCTTCTGCTCGAGATCGATCTTGACGTCGGCCTTCTGCATCAAGGTCGCCCACTTGCGTTGTTCTCCTCGCGCCTCAAGCTCGAGTTGGAGCAAATATCGGCGAGGACCTTGTCGATTGACGACTGCACTCTGTCCGTCTTTGCCGCCGCTGCCAAGGCCGCTTTCGCCTTCTTGTTCCCGATTGGCCGCCCCTCCGAGTTTTGGGGATCGGCGTTGAGGTCGGCGCGGCCGTTCTTGTTCAAAGTCCGCCGGTGCGCCTTCCATTTCTCACAATTTTGGAGAAGCTTGTAACAATGCATCAACTTGAAGTATTTCTCCTTGTTGATGGATTTGTACAACACAAGGGCGTCCATGACCTACAACAAAGCAAGCCGACGACGATCACAATTGTACTTAAGCAACAAAACAACAAGGGGATCGCAAGCCGGCGGTCACCTGATCCACCGGGCCCTTCCCGCTCTCCTTCGGTCGAGGATGTTCTCATGGCAGCCGTGGAACTTGTTGACGAGGCGTTGGACGATGCGCCACCTATGCTCGATGGCACCTTGGCGCGAACCATGCTCACCTTGTAGAGGTCCTTGATGAACCGGCGCTCGTCGAACTCGTCCTTGATCCGGGACCAGTAGGCGGTGCTCGACTGGTTTGTGTCGGTGATCTCGCCGGTAGTAATGGCCTTCCATGATTCGACCATGCACTCGTCTTCCTTGGTCATCCAGATTATGCCGCGGCTGCCCTTCTTCTTCTTCGCCGCCTGCTCGCCGACCATAGCTTCGGTCACCACCCTGTTACCCACAAGTATAGGGATCGCTGAAGTCTTCGTTGGGAAGTATTACCCAAATTTATAGTTCGACTCGATGGGAACACAAGAATATCAATAAGACCTTGGCAATTGAGGCGTCACTCTCAACCACACCTGTATATCAATAACTTGCAGCAGTAATAGTGATGGCAGTAGTATGATTCAAGTAACAAGCAGAACAGTAGCAGTGAACAAGTGTTTCCCAGTTTTCACCGGAAAAGTGAAAGTGTAACTCAGAGATTTAAAACGTAGGCATGAGGTGATAGCGGGGTGTTGCAAGAATGAGATTGATCATATAATAAGAAACAAATAACAATGGGACCTATCTCTAACTCCGATATATGTAGGTATGTGTTCCATATTTAGTTGTGCGTACTAACCAAGAGAATTTGCACAACATCTATTGTCCAACCTGCCCATTTCACCGGGGCCAACTTGGAACTACAGGTAATTAAGGTCTACCCTTTCGAATAGACCGGAACAATGCATTAACACTTCATGAACACATAGAATCCTCAAACTAAAACATCTCCCCCTTGTTTTCCCTATATGTCACGTTTAGGGTTCGCAGGTTCAACATAATAGCAGGTGATACACTTTGCAGATAAATACCAAACTCAAATATATGATGGGGCAATATAAGTTCAGTACTGAAATCATGCCACTCGGGCCCTAGTAGCAAGCATTAAACATAGCAAGAGTGCATCAACACAATACAAAAGTATCCTCAAGATAAAACCCTAAAATCCCGAACAACGGGTAGCATTACATGATCAATCTCATCCAATCCCCATCCACCTCACATGCCTACAGCGGACTACTCACACATGGTGATGGTGAAGGGGCTCATGGTCGATGGAGATGAAGGCGGTGTGAAGCGGTGAAGACGGCCTCCGGATCCCTCCACCGGAGGAGAAATCCTGGATCAATCTGTCCCCGAAACGAAGATCGTGATGGTGGCGGCGTTCTGTTTCGCGAAAGTCCTCTCCTCTAGGGCAAGCACTTTTTCGTATATATGAGGGGGTACGTCGAAGACCGAAGGCGAGGCGGCGCCCGAGGCCCATTTGGGCTGGGCCCACGCGGCCAGGTACAGGGGCCGCGTGGGACCCCCCATTTGGCCCTCGAGCGCTTCCTCGTGTCCATCTTTGTCCATTGCCTTCCTTTTCCATAAAAATTGACGTGGTAATTTTCCCCGATTTTATTTCCTGCAAAATAGCCAGAAGAGACTTTGCTAAAAACAGCGTCAGATTCAGCAGTTTTATTCAAATATGGGAAGATTCCGGAGCAAATTATGAGGCAAAGTGCTTGGAAAAGTAGATGCATTTTGGATGCATCAGCTCCCCCAAGCTTAGCTCGTTGTTTGTCCTCGAACAACTCAAACGTAGTGCAGAAGCGAAAAAGACTTTGACAAGAACTTTGCATTGCATATGTAACACTTTAATATCAACAAGCATTCAAAGCATAGCTTCAAACAAATATAAGATGCTAGCAAAGGTATATCTAATCAATGTTAAAGCATTTATATTTGTTGCAAGAGAGATACATGTAGTGTCAATACTTGGATGAGTTTGCTCAACTGTAGAAATAAACAAAGGTTCTTGCATCGCTAATGATTGAATCATGACAAGACTTTTGAGTCTTTTGATTCTTTCTTTTGTTACTGGTGAAATCATTGTGCTTACAACCTTGCTCTTAGTTTTAGCAAACCATTTGAATATTAATATGACTCATATGCTTGACCGACTAATGGTTGAAAACCTCATGCCCCGTGAATACGAGTACCTACACCATGGCTACTCAACTTGGGTCACTAGGGTTCGAAATTTTCAGTCATTGCAAGTAATAAAAGCGTCATCAAGAGCGTCAACTGGGGTACCTCTTGTCCCAGGACATGGACAAGCCCATGTCCAAACAACAAGACAAACAGACAATGAACAATCTCAGCTCTTTTATTTACCATTTTGTAGCTTTTTATTATGAAGTGCATCACTGAATGTCACATGGTGCTGTAAATTTCCACCATGAATGATGCATGGCTTAAGTTGGCGGCCCAGGCGTCTCTCTAGCCAATTATTCACTCATCAAACTTGCTAAGTTTCCGCTTTCATTTCGCACATGATAAGCATCCATAACAAAAGTACATGATATCAACTGAATATATTTAGTGCAATGTTGAAAGCTTTACATGTGTCAGCACATTTCAGCTAACTCCCAACCACTAAACCTGTCAAGCATAACTTCATGTTTACATTTGAAAATTTTTTACTTCTTTTTGGCAAGTTTAGTAAGCACAATGGGATGCGTAGACCTTTGTTTAGACCACAATTATTCAATCCACAACCAAGTATTGTCACTAAATAATTTCACTTGCATCATCATATAACATACTAGAACACTGGAGAAGATAAACATTTGCTACCATTTTCTAGATGTTGAAGAAACTATGATGTGCTCACTTGCTGTTATTAAAGAGTCCACATAAACACGGCAAAGGTGTCATACCTTTCATCCACTTCATGCCATCAACTCATCATCGTTGTTCTCCTCTCCCAACTTGAACTGCACAATAAAAACTCAAATCTGCCAGAAAATGTCACTGCATACAGTACTGTTTTTACCCTACCTAGACACCTCAGAAAAATCTCATATTTTACGTGTGTGTAGGTTATGATGTGTTGCAGCAGTGGTTAAAATTTCAGCTCAATCGGAGTTACAGAGAAAAAAAATGAAAAAACAGCGAGCAGATTTCAGCAATTTCTGCACCTCCGTTTTTGCGTTTGTTTCAAGAAAACGAAAATATTTTTGTTATTTTTCGTTCTAAGAAACAAAAGACAAACAACCAGAAGTAAAAGAAACAAATAAAATCTTTTTGTGTTTTTGCGTTTTCAAGAAACTTATCATAGCATATAACGGTGATATAAAACAATGAATGGAGAGTAAGAGAAGTACTCCCCCAAGCTTGCGATCAAGCTAGTATCCTGGGTAGTTGCCGTATCCACTTCCACTTCCAGGGTAGTAACTATATGGGTAGCCTTGCATGCTTGGGTACAGGGGCTCCGCCTGAGGTATGTACCCCTGTGTCTCTGGAGCTTGTGGCTCCTCCTGAGGCGGCGCCTCTTCCACTATCCATTTTCCGGTACTCCTGTCAAAAAGTCAGTACGGGGGAGCCTAATGGACACTCGCTGCCCACTAGTGCTCAAATAGTTATACAGATAATGTTCCCCATACAACGTACTTATATCCATGCGAGTAGTCAAAGCAAAATCAAGTAATTTGGACTCTGCACTAGAGTACCCATGTTATCACCATATCCTCTCTCGTTTTTAATGTAATTGTACACCATAGTAGCAATAGCACCAGCATAAATAGGAGTTTGATCAGTAATATTTCTACTCACAGCAGTATGCAAAGATCTAGCAAGTATGACTCCCAAGTTATATTCACACGGTGTATTTTCTTTTGCACATTTTAGTAGATAAACCATTGGTCCAGTGCAAGCAGAATTGTTATCCCTAGCAAGAAATCCTCTTGCAAGAAACAACGCAAAATATCTCAAACTTGGGTGCTGTATATGAGTAAATTTACCCCTATTTAATCTATCATGAGAGTTTACAGATATAGTATGCCAAAACTCAACAAGCTCATGGTTGGTATCAGCACGAGTTTCACTCCAACTCCCTGAATTTTCTACACCAATAGCATTGCAAAATTCCCTAGAGACATAACAAGGCGCTCACCTCTCATAGTAAATTTGCAAACAAAGGTAAGGGGTGCCTTACTTTCTTCCTGTGCTTTTGGGGCTCCGGCCCTCAAATCTGAAGGTAGAGAGGAATTCCCGAGAGAGTTCTCATATGTATCTTGGGGTTCTGAGAAAAGTAAACCAGTTGTAGAGCGAAGGTGTCGAAGTCCTCTTTGATCCCCACTGCTCAAGAACATAGGGATCTTGCCATCTTGTTGTATGTATTTTCAGCTTCTCCCCTACAAAGAATGCATCATCCTCCCACAGGTGGTCGTCATCATAATTGAGGGAGACTTTGCACTCTTCTTCTTGGTCTTGGCTCATCCCAACCAAAGCTTTGCCCTTGCTAAACATGATACCTTGCTGCCCAAAAACAATATTCAACAAAAATCAAGATGTAACACCTTAAAACAACATTAAGCCATCCATAAATAGTCTCCACATCAATATCATGCATCAATATCAACTAAAAACTTGAATCTATGGATTTCCTAAGCATAAAAGGGTGACCTAGTGCAGCAAAATACTTCATGCATGAGGCATAAGAACAAAAAGTAATTGGATGAGTGGAGGAGTCACATACCAATGAGCAATCCCACCAAACAGATTTGAAAAATCTGCCCTAAACTTGGAGATCCAAGGATAGCAGGAAGAGAGCTCGAGAAAATTTGGGAAAAATACCTGGGGCTGGTTTCCTGTCGAGGGGAAGGAGATGGGCACTGGATACTCACCTAACCCCCTCTGTGGGCCAAAATAGTGGGTCCCACGCGGCCAGGTACTGTGGCCGCGTGGGACACCCCTTTTGGGCCCTGGTGGCCCTCTGGTGTCTCCCTTTTGGCTGTTAGTTCCTCTGGTAAAATAACTTACCTCCAAATTTTTCTGGAATTTTTCGAGAAATTTTCTGAACAGAATTTTTCAAAACATTCTGGAATTTCTGCACTTTGAAATAATTATGCTCATGCAAATAATCTAAAATTCTATAATGAATACAACTAAAATGCAAAATTTTTATGGGAATCAAGTTTGCATCATTTTCATATTAGAATGAGGTTGATCAAGTCTCATTAATAATATGAAAAGATATAATACATGATTCTTTATTTTATATGTTTCTGAGCAATTTCAAGTCACCTCATATTTGATTGGAATAGTTCCAATCATTAAGATAGCATATTTTGGTTCAGGAGGTGGCAATGCAAACTCAAAGCTTCCTATTATAAGAGTATTCCTTTTAATGGAGTTCACACTCTGGCTTACCATAGTAACAGATTTCTTCTTAGGAAAATAGATAGTGTGCTCATTTCCCTTGACATTGAATGTTACCTTGCTCTCAGTGCAATTTATAACAGCCCCTGCAGTGTTTAAAAAGGGTCTTCCAAGAATAATAGACAAATTATCATCTTCAGGCATTTCTAACACAACAAAGTCTGTAGGGATTAACACATTAGCAATAGAGATAGGGACATCCTCACATATTCCTATAGGCACAGCAGTTGATTTATCAGCCATTTGTAATGATACTTCAGTTGGAACCAATTTGTTTAGGTTAAGTTTCTTATATAAGAAAAAGGCATAACACTAACACCAGCTCCTAAGTCACATAGAGCATATTTCACGTAAGTTTCTTTAATATGACAAGGAATAGTTGGAATACCAGGATCACCACGTTTTTCAGGCATTTTCCCTTTAAAGGAATATTCAGCAAGCATAGCAGTTATTGCATCAGTAGGAATCTTTCTTTTATTAGTCACAATGTCTTTCATGTATTTGGAATATGGAGGGATTTTAATAGCATCAACAAGAGGAATTTGCAAACACAAAGACTTAATCAACTCAAAGAATTTCTCAAATCTAGCATCATCCAAAGTTTTTATTACCTCTTGGGGATATGGTATGGGTTTTTGTACCCACGGATCCCTATCTTTACCTCTTTGTGGATTAGGATGGCTCTTCTTCTTATTCTTCTCAGTAGATGGTGGAGGGTCTTCTTTATCATTAGGTTCAGGTTCTTCAATATTTTCATCCTCTTGTGGCTCTTCTTCAGGTGAAGGTGATTCTTCTTCTTCATTATTATTATCTTCAGTCTCAGCATCAGAAATAGAAATATCCTTATCTTGCTCTTCAGAGTCATCAATGTCCTTGTTTTCATTGGGAGATTTTCCTGCAGAAGATTTCTTCTTGAGAGCTTCTTGTTCTTTTCTCTTGGGATGGCCTTCAGGAAAATCAGGATCCTGAGTACTTGCACCTCCCCTAGTGTTAACTCCACAAACCTGTTTCTTCACCATAAGACTTTCATACAATTGATTTTGAAGAGAAACCATTTGTTCAACTTGATTATTCATCATCTCACAGTGTTTAACAATTCTTTTTACCTCTCCCACACTAGCATGTAAACTTTCTCGAAGAGATTTAATTTTGTGAGAGTTCTCCATAATAGTCATTCTAATATTATGCTCCTCAGGATTATGATGATAAGCAAAATCATTCATGTAGGATACATCAACAGGAGGTGTTACCTTTTCATTACCTTTTATGGAGCTAATAGCATTGACTTGAATTGGAAAACATGGTTGATCATCAGGAAGTTTAACACCCATTTCAGATAATTCCTTAAGATGAGAGGTTTTAATTCCCTTCTCTTTAATAGCCTTGGAAGCTTCTTTCATTGTTTCGTTATCCAATTTGAGCATGCCTCCTTTCTTCTCGGAAATATCTCTTCAATATTCCAGTCTTCATAATTCCTAGAGATAGTCTCCAATAGCTCAGTTGCTTCATCAACGGTCCTTTCCCTGAAAACATTACCTGCAATACCATCAAGATAGCCTCTGGTGTTTTCGGTTAGACCATTGTAAAATATATCAAGTATTTCATTACTCTTGAAGCCATGGGTAGGACATTTCCTAACCATCTTACTATACCTCCCCCAAGCTTGGGGTAAATCCTCCTTCTCTTTCTGTGAAAAGCTGCTAATCGCAACAGTCAAACCATGAATCTTATCAGCAGGGAAATACTTATTATAGAATACCTGCAAACATTCTTCCTTGCTAGTAATACATCCAGGTTCTAAACGATTATACCAAGTTTTAGCACTTCCTCCCAAAGTAAAAGGAAACAGCTTTAAGAAATAGTAGCGTTGATGGATTTCATCTTTACCAAATAACACAGATAAGTCATGCAAGACAGCAATGTGTTCAAAAGGAAACTCATCCTCTCTACCATAAAACTTATATTTTTCAGCTTTTTCAATTATTTCAGGATCAACACTAAACTCATAATCTTTATCTTTAATTTTAATAGCAGGAGCATTCATTTTCTCAGTAATAGGAAAATATCCATCAAGAGGAGAATTTTTATAGCTATCAAGTTTATCCAATTTATCAAAGTCAGAATTCATAAAAGCCATAGTAAATGCCTCCTCTTCCTCAGAAGAAGTTTCAAATTCATCATCACAGTATTCATTATCTTCTAACTCAGATTCCACATTTTCATTAGTAGAAGTTCCAGATTTTCAGGTGTTTCAGTTATCTCAGATGTTTCAGGTGTCACTTCTTTGTCTATGCTACCACATAATAAATCATTTTCATTACTAGTAGACATTTTAGACAATGGTGAACTAGATAAAACCTTTCCTTTTTCTTAGGAGCAACAGCAGAAGCAACATTAGGTGAAAAGTTTGGCCTACTTGGCAAATCCGTACCTCTGCGAGTAGTTGAAGGCCTCACTTCCTTCAGAGTAGTCTTTTCCTTTCCCATGGTTAGGAACAAGCAAAAGCAGCAAATAGATGATAACAAGTTGTCTTACCAATAAAGCTAGGTTCCCCGGCAACGGCGCCAGAAAACGTCTTGATACCCACAAGTATAGGGGATCGCTGAAGTCTTCGTTGGGAAGTATTACCCAAATTTATAGTTCGACTCGATGGGAACACAAGAATATCAATAAGACCTTGGCAATTGAGGCGTCACTCTCAACCACACCTGTATATCAATAACTTGCAGCAGTA
The DNA here is from genome assembly GCA_947311845.1 of Poa pratensis. Lineage (NCBI taxonomy): Eukaryota > Viridiplantae > Streptophyta > Magnoliopsida > Poales > Poaceae > Poa > Poa pratensis. Next base: position 13,948,678 of record CAMZMU010000037.1, read on the forward strand.
ATAGTGATGGCAGTAGTATGATTCAAGTAACAAGCAGAACAGTAGCAGTGAACAAGTGTTTCCCAGTTTTCACCGGAAAAGTGAAAGTGTAACTCAGAGATTTAAAACGTAGGCATGAGGTGATAGCGGGGTGTTGCAAGAATGAGATTGATCATATAATAAGAAACAAATAACAATGGGACCTATCTCTAACTCCGATATATGTAGGTATGTGTTCCATATTTAGTTGTGCGTACTAACCAAGAGAATTTGCACAACATCTATTGTCCAACCTGCCCATTTCACCGGGGCCAACTTGGAACTACAGGTAATTAAGGTCTACCCTTTCGAATAGACCGGAACAATGCATTAACACTTCATGAACACATAGAATCCTCAAACTAAAACATCTCCCCCTTGTTTTCCCTATATGTCACGTTTAGGGTTCGCAGGTTCAACATAATAGCAGGTGATACACTTTGCAGATAAATACCAAACTCAAATATATGATGGGGCAATATAAGTTCAGTACTGAAATCATGCCACTCGGGCCCTAGTAGCAAGCATTAAACATAGCAAGAGTGCATCAACACAATACAAAAGTATCCTCAAGATAAAACCCTAAAATCCCGAACAACGGGTAGCATTACATGATCAATCTCATCCAATCCCCATCCACCTCACATGCCTACAGCGGACTACTCACACATGGTGATGGTGAAGGGGCTCATGGTCGATGGAGATGAAGGCGGTGAAGACGGCCTCCGGATCCCTCCACCGGAGGAGAAATCCTGGATCAATCTGTCCCCGAAACGAAGATCGTGATGGTGGCGGCGTTCTGTTTCGCGAAAACTCCTCTCCTTCTAGGGCAAGCACTTTTTGTATATATGAGGGGGTACGTCGAAGACCGAAGGCGAGGCGGCGCCCGAGGCCCATTTGGGTGGGCCCACGCGGCCAGGTACAGGGGCCGCGTGGGACCCACCTTTTGGCCCTCGAGCGCTTCCTGTGTCCATCTTTGTCCATTGCCTTCCTTTTCCATAAAAATTGGGTGGTATTTTCCCCGATTTAATTTCCTGCAAAATAGCCAGAGAAGAGACTTTGCTAAAAACAGCGTCAGATTCAGCAGTTTTATTCAAATATGAGAAGATTCCGGAGCAAATTATGAGGCAAAGTACTTGGAAAAGTAGATGCATTTTGGATGCATCACACCCCCTCCTCCTCGACCTCGTCGTCGTCCTCGTCGAACCTGTCGTTGTCATCCTGCCGCTGGGCGTTGTCGTTGATGATGTCGTCCATGATATGGGCGGTCTCCTACACACAAGGAGCAAAGCCGGTAGCCACGACTCACCTATGCACACGTCTATTGTACATGCCATCGCTACAAAACGCGGGTTCATACCTGCATGAGCTCCGGGGCGTCGGAGTCATTCCGTCGATCACATGGGAGGCGCCCGCGTCGAATGAAAGGCTCCGACCGCGGCCGTTTGGACGGCGGGATCTCTCCGCATCGCCGGTGAATTCAGATCGACGGGGTGATTTAGATCCAGGCCACAAGAAGGGAAGATGACGTTGTGGGGTCGAAGCCGCCGTGATGCTGGCTGTCGCCGTACTCGGGGGAGAACCTGGTGCGAGGCGTGGCGGCGGCGCTGTCGGCGAAGAAGGAGGAATTCGACGGCGAGCCGCCGACCTTGCATCGTAGAGTGGCGTTGCACTCTTGGCTTCCTCCAAGGCGAATGCTTGGTTCAAGGCGGCGACGGTCTTGTTCATGGCGGCGATCTTCCTTGCCGTCAATGGCGCCGCCATGCCGAGCCGTTTCCTCTCATTCTGCTTCACGCGGCGTCCGGCACGGCTCTGCGTGTCCAATCGATGCCGGAGTATGTAGAGGTCCCAATCCTCCTGCCTCATCGCCTCCGGCTTCTCCCTGGGCGGGGGGGCCTAGCGCTTGACGCCCAACATCTTCCCCGCCGCCTTCGTCCCCGGCGCCTTCGTCTTCGCCGCCTTCGGCGGCGCCATGGAGCCGGCGCGGCGCGAGGGTTTTTCTTTTGGCGGGAGAGATGGCGGGAGAGATGGCGCGGGAAATGCGATTTTTGGGGACGAATTGGGGGAAGCCGGCACTTATTGCGATCTCCGTCTCACTGCCAGGCGTGGCCCGCGCGTCGGAGGCCGACGTGGCGTCGCGTTTCCTTCCGTCGGGGCCACCCCAAGCCTCCCCAAGTTGAGGGCGTGGGCTGGGCGTGCCGGACACAAAACTGGGCCGCGCTGGACTGAATTCGCGTTTGGGCGCCGCGAGTGGGGGCGATTTTGTGTCCGGCACGCCCCAAAGGCGTTTGGGCGGCCGTTTGGGCGCCGCGAGTGGAGATGCTCTGAACGACCAATATAACCTTCCTTCCCCAACGCCTGTCTCGGGTATCGGGCTCTCTGCGCGGTAGGTGTCACACGATGGGCCCCGCCAAACTAGACAGTTTTGCATTTGAAACCCTTTATCGTTTCGTTTGAACCATCACCAAGTTTGATACCCTCTGTTATCAATATCCGTTATCAATATAAAGGCAAAACTTTTGTCTAGTTAAAAGAAAGTTCAATGTGACACTTTCTGATATTCAATAAAGTGGTTTCGAGTTGAAAAACGAAATCCGTTGATCGAATGATACACCTATATGAAAACCTGTAATTTCAAAAGTGTAGGATCAGTATGTCAAGGTTTTGTAAAAGAAAAGCATTGGAATTACGAGTACCGTTCGTGCTATACCCCCTCCAACCAACAAAAAATGGACTCTATCGTCTTTTCCCCTTTCTTTCCCCCTAATTACTTACTTTCCTCTTACTGTCGCCGCCGCCCTTCCGCAACCTCCCGCGACTGAACCACAAAACCCCTGCTTCCTGATCTAATTCGTCTGCCGCTCCTGCCTACAGCAAATTGTGCCGATGTCACCCCGATCAAAACCTCTTCATGTTCTAAGCATGTCCTGCCACCCTTTGCAACTACTAAATTTCCTCAACACCACCCAACCTCCCTCTTATTCCTCCTTAGCTGCTCGGATAAAAATCTTAGTGGATCACAAAAAAAAAAGTTACACCATGATGGAAATGGTTGTTCCGAAGATCTTACAGAACATAAAATTTGCTGAAAATAGTTGTGTGGGTGCTTTACCGTTTTCACACAATTGTTTTTAGAAGCATATTTTTCACACAGATTTATGTCCCACAAAACAAAGTTCAAACATCTTGCTAGCAATTAAAATGAAATTAGGATGCAGGAAATAAATCAGTGCAAAATTTGATGGCCAAGACTCTTTGCTCTCACCGCGTTTGTTGAAAAAAATTATTACTACAAATTAGGTCCTTCTAGATTTAAGGCGACTAATTTTTCGTACTCCTTCCGATCCATAAAAACTGTCGGGGCTTTATCCGGGCACTTTTTATGGATCGGAGGGAGTACGTCTAATTAAGAAGATACCGAAAATGCAACTTCTGCTTAATAACTTTTTATTATAAGAAATTGATTTAGAAATATAATAATCTCAAACCACTTTTGGACTGGCAAAACCGATTAAAGTTCCGTATATTTATTTAAAAATTAATCAACCAAAAAGGCACTAGATACCAAAATAGCCAAAATATTGTACAAAATATGAATACTTGCGAGGGTCCAGATGCAAAGAGTTGAGCACTTAAAGCCTGAACCGGCGTTTAAACAGAAGAAGAGATCGGCAAGAAAACCCAACTGCGGCCTTCTCCAATTCTCCTACTTGGACTCTGACCCGGCTGGAGTAAGCCTGCATTCTCCTCTTGCACTAACCAATGACTACTCTTCGCTCGCCGCCGCTGCTCACCGGCTCGATCGCGACGCCCCTCGTCGTCTCGCCGGTGCCTTCTTCTCGCTTGTGCCGCCGCGCCCGGCCGTTGGCCTACTATGGATTCGCAAGAGATCGGCGCTGGAGCCGAAGTACGCGGGGACGGAGGTGCCTGAGAGTCTATGCCTATACGGCGGAAGCTGAACACGGGAGGTCGGAGGAGGACGTTGCCGACGACTTTTACTCTGTTCTTGGCGTCGTAAGTGTTCTCCAACATTCCTTTTCTTTTACAAGTATTTCTCGTACATGTTTAGAATGAACATTTGAAGTATGATAGAGAGAGAAATACTTCCTGGAACTATATTAATCAGGAAATCAATAGATTCACATGCTTCTCTGCGGCGAAATAAGAATAGTTCTTATTTTTGTTGACATGCTAAGGTTAGTGGGGGAAATGATGACTGTTTCTTCTGTAGAGTCTTAGGTTCAGACCCGAGATAGTAGTAGTATGTAGTACTGTACTAGTTGTTGAAACACTTTTTACTAATATGTAAAACACTAACTCTTGAATTTTGCACCACCAGATGCCAGATGCAACAACGGAGGAAATCAAGAAAGCATACTACAGTTGCATGAAGACGTGCCACCCCGATCTCAGTGGAGACGACCCTAATGTTACCAACTTCTGCGTGTTCGTCAACGAGATTTACACGGTAGGAGTCTTCCGTAAAGTTTCCGTCTCCTTGTGGATGCAAATACACAATTGTTCTTGAATATTCCTGCTTTTGCATTGAAATGTTCTATGTTCACGAAGCTAACAAGAGGTATGTGGAACTGAAGAGCAGGTGCTGACCGATCCGGTGCAGCGCGCGGTGTATGATGAGATCCATGGGTACGCAGCAACTGCGACCAACCCTTTCCTTGATGACAGTGCGTCGAAGGATCACGTATTCGTCGACGAGTTTACCTGCATAGGTAGTGACTAGGAAACATACCCGTGCGTTGCAACGGGAGAGAAAATTCTGTGTCGTGGAGTCACACTTGGCTTCCTCGAGTTTTTCTTACCCCACATATAAACATAATTCATGAGCATTGCAAGAATAGACACATAATATCACAAAAAACTGATTCTACTTTGTTTAACTGAAATATAATTCGTTAAAAAGTTATACTAATAAACTTACATGGGATGAACACAAACATCCGCTTTTATCCGTTTGGGGCAATGGACACATGTTCCGAGACAACTTGTCCTGTGCATCCAAGGCCAGCCCCGAAACGGACATTGGACATGTTCATTTTGTCCATTTTTCTATTTTTTTTCATATTCTACTGACAAACAAACATTTGCACACAAATAAGGTCAACACTTAACTTTGATGATAGATAAATTTAATTTATTAATTATCACACAAATTTGATCCAGTCTAGCCCGACACTAATTTGATCAATCTAATCTGCAATGCATTGCCAAAAGATTAATTAGCTAGTACAGAGCACATCATCTGTAGCAAACTACAAAGAGCACCCTTCATGTTCACGCTGCAAGGAAAGAGAGCGGCTGCAGCCGTAGCTAGCACGCGGGGACGAGAAAGATCAAAGCAAAGCAAGACAGAGAGAGAGCAGCAGCAGCAGCAGATGAGAGAGCAACTGGTTGTGCTATGCGTGAGAGAGACAGAGAGCAGAGCTGCACGCGAGGAAGAGGAAGATCCGGCCGCGTGCTCTTGGTTCCGACGAATCCGTCGGCCGTGAATCCTTGACCAGGATGGATCCGGCCACCACGATGCTCCTGCAGGACACGGACAGCTGCCTTATCCCCGGCCATCACGCCTTCCACTGCGCATGAGGGCAGCGGGCGGTTCTAGGACAGATAGTAAGGTGCTCGGGGCGGCGCCAAATCGGCAGGCGTCGGGGACGGGGATCGGCCACGGGACGGCCCGGATCTCGGGGGCGGGAAGGTTCCGTTCCTCCCGCTAGAGGAGGTAGGCGGCGCCGCTCACCGGAGTCCGTAGATCGAGGTTGGGGAAGAACGGAGAGGTTGGAGAAGCGAAGGATGGGAACGCAAAAGACGGACTGACGCGACGCTCCACACCGGCAGCCTCTCCGTACGCGGGTACTCCGTCATGGCGTTGTGGGCGGCGGCGTCCATGCCTCCGAGGTTGGGGAAGGCAGGATTTTTTCTGTCGGTGCGAAGCGTTATTTTCACTTAACGGTGGATCAATGGTAATATGAAACTTGGTGGGAGGGTAAAATCGGAAAAAAAAAATGACGTACCACAAGAAACCATAATGCTTTTATTATTAGGTATAGATATATTTGTAACTATTTCGTAGGAACTGAAGTTTCTGTTTCGTATACTATTTCATCTTGTCCACCGGTTCAGGATGCAAAATTTGTGCCAATGTGTGCCCAAATGTCTTCCAAATCGAGGAGGACTTCGGCAGGTCAAGAGTCCACTCCCAGACAGGTAGCACGGAGCTAATTCAGGATGCCATTGATAGTTGGTGAGAATACAAAGCCCATCATAATGTTTATTGGATCATTAGGATTTTATGGCCTTCCAATTATTCCCATCGCAAAACTGAAGTTCACTGGACTTTCTCATGTTTCCATATCCAGCCCAGTAGACTGTATTCACTGGACTTCTGCTGCTCAACTTTCACTCCTGGAGGATGAAATGCGAAGAATAGAGAGGGTGAATGTAAGATTTTTTTTTCATATATAGCTTTAGATCTCTATTTGATCATGTAAACGTTTGGCAATTTTCGAGGACCTTGTAGTTCACTTTAGTAAGAAGAAGTATACACCTGAAATTTCCTGTGTTTACCCAGATTTTTTAGTTCAGATAACTGCTATTTTCAGTATACTAATGGTGGTTCCAATTCTGGGCAGGTTGGGGTGATGAGTGCTGGGATGGGATTTTCAGTCAATGTATTTAGAATGGTAAGAGTCTCTTCATTAATGTTACCCTCTAGGCATGCTCTCAAAATTATACAAATGCAATTTAGTCATGTTCTGAAACTAAAGTTCTAATATGCTGCATTTGCATGCTTTAATATGCTGTTGTTTACTTGTTATTAAGAAACTTTCTATCTGGCAGGCAAGTGCACGTTGGGAAAAGAGACAAGCAAAAGTGCTGGTATAAGTCCCTCCAATTTAGTTCATCTGTATAATGTCATATGCTGTTGAGAAATTAATGATCATTTTCTTCTCATATATTTGACCAGAACTGAAAATGAGACATTACTTCTCAAAAGGAACTAAAACTATTATTGACGGTCAAACTATTACAGGAAAGAATCAGAACACGGATGATCAACCAGAATAATTCAGACATGAGTAGCTCCTGGAGTGACATCTGGGGGTCGCCAACGCGGTACCAAAGCAACGGTAATGCTACTACAGATGGCATATTTTGCTCCTGATACCAAATTTGCATCTCTTTTCATGAAGAAAAAGAAACTGTCGAAAGAAACGTGTGCGTTTTGCCGTCAATCGGTTAATATATTGCTTCTGATTGCTATTCTGTAATACATACTGCCAGATGAAGAAGCATCGGAGAGAGCGAATAGAGCGGCGACAGCAGCAAGGCGATGGAAAGAATACTCAAGAAAAGGCACCGACAGGCCTCCGAGATACAAGCTTCCAGAGGCGGTAGGCAAAGACGAGTAACGACAGAACAAAGAAATAGATAGATTGATAGATATATTAAGGCCACACGATTTTACGCTCCACCAGCGAGCCCGCTGCAGGGTAACAGTGCCCCGCTGCAATCCGCGCCGTTCGCTGCCGATCAAGCGGTCCGCGCCGCACGTCCGTGACGGTTTTATAAAAAAGACCTCGAAATTTCCGAAAAATAACCCGCAGTCCAACAGTATAACAGTAACAGTGCATGTGAGGACCTATTTGTAATTGCACGAAACCTCAGGGACTTGCGTGAAAAATCCCGCAGAACACGACCCTCCCCTCTCTCCTTCCCCGCGCGCGGCCGGAGCTGCCGCCGTCGCCGCCGCGCCGTCCCGCCGTTGCACGCCCTCCCGTCCAGATCGAAGACTACCCGCGGGACCGCGTCGAACTCCTCTCCATCTTCGCCAAAAAACGCGACCTGGAAACCTCGGAATCGCCCGCGGCGAGATCGCCTTTGCCGTGTCCAGCCGCCGCCGCCGCGCTTCGATTCGCCGCCTTCCCGACCCCGCCTTGCCCAGCGCCGCCACCCTTCGTTTCCTCGCGACGCGCCGCGTCGAATGCGCCAGGCCGCGCCACCCTCTCGCCTCCAGACGAGGCCGCCATGGTCGACGTCGCCGCACCGGAGAAGAGAGAAGCAACCATTGCTGACGTCATACGAGATAGATATATTAAGGCCACACGATTTTACGCTCCACCAGCGAGCCAGCGCAGCGGGGCACTGTTTTACTGTGCCCCGCTACAGGGTAACAGTTCCCCGCTGCAATCCGCGCCGTTCGCTGCCGATCAAGCGGTCCGCGCCGCACGTCCGTGACGGTTTTATAAAAAAGACCTCGAAATTTCCGAAAAATAACCCGCAGTCCAACAGTATAACAGTAACAGTGCATGTGAGGACCTATTTGTAATTGCACGAAACCTCAGGGACTTGCGTGAAAAATCCCGCAGAACACGACCCTCCCCTCTCTCCTTCCCCGCGCGCGGCCGGAGCTGCCGCCGTCGCCGCCGCGCCGTCCCGCCGTTGCACGCCCTCCCGTCCAGATCGAAGACTACCCGCGGGACCGCGTCGAACTCCTCTCCATCTTCGCCAAAAAACGCGACCTGGAAACCTCGGAATCGCCCGCGGCGAGATCGCCTTTGCCGTGTCCAGCCGTCGCCGCCGCGCTTCGATTCGCCGCCTTCCCGACCCCGCCTTGCCCAGCGCCGCCACCCTTCGTTTCCTCGCGACGCGCCGCGTCGAATGCGCCAGGCCGCGCCACCCCTCTCGCCTCCAGACGACGCCGCCATGGTCGACGTCGCCGCACCGGGAGAAGAGAGAAGCAACCATTGCTGACGTCATCGTATGACGTCAGCAATAAATGGCCCCACATGTCATACTCCCATTCTTTCCTTTTTTTTTTGTTAAATATTAGATTCCTGACATGCGGGACCCAATTGTCATGCCTACAACAATAATATTATTCAACCAATTTTGAAACGAATTTCCCTCGATTTTCACTTTTACAAATATAAATAAGAAATAAAACTTTTCTTTCCCCGCTCTAACAAAATTTAAAATTAGCATTACATAATCAACTTCACAACAAACATATGTACATATATATACACAGATTTGTATGTAAGTTACTTAATCTTATTTGCAATAAACATCTCAAAAGCAATTATAACATAGTTGCCAATCTTAAAAATAAGTTGAACAATACATCAAGAAATACATAAATATAAGAACTTTTAAACATTTTTGGCATGCATTGACCTCGATTTTTTTTACTTTCACAGGAAAAAAAAAATCTTTTCCCACACTCATATTTTCGACCCAAATTTCAAAACATACACCTAATTACCTAAGTATACTAATGCGCACCAAAGAAAAAATGTAATTAATGTACCAAAATGTGCATACAGATATACTATGTCTATTTGTGTCAATTTCCTGCAAATTTTAACCAAGTTTATTTAAAATTCTACGTAAAAAACAAACAATATATACAGAAAACAATAATTTTGAATCTATCCACATACTATGCACAACTTATCCAAGCGAACAGTAAAAATAAGTAATAACTATTTATGCTAAAAAAAACGAACAAATTTACGGTAAAAAATTAATAACTTATATACAAATGGTCAGGAAAATAAATGCTAGCTCTTTACGTCAAACAACAAACATATTCCAAAATTCCAATTTGGTAAATATTTCAATAAAGTCCAAATGCACTTCCTCTACATATATGATGATAAATTTATTAGATGCTCAACAAATACATTTCATCTAATTACGAACTCAACTTGAACATTTCGAGCTTTCACAGCGAGCCAGCGCAGCGGGGCACTGTTTTACTGTGCCCCGCTACAGGGTAACAGTGCCCCGCTGCAATCCGCGCCGTTCGCTGCTGATCAAGCGGTCCGCGCCGCACGTCCGTGACGGTTTTACAAAAAAGACCTCGCAATTTCCGAAAAATAACCCGCAGTCCAACAGTATAACAGTAACAGTGCATGTGAGGACCTATTTGTAAATGCACGAAACCTCAGGGACTTGCGTGAAAAATCCCGCAGAACACGACCATCCCCTCTCTCCTTCCCCGCGCACGGTCCGGACCTCGCCGCCGCCGGCGCCGGGCCGCGCCGCCGCACCGAGCCTCCCCGTCCAGACCGAGGCCCACCGCGAGGTGCGCCGCCGCCGGATCTCCCCCTCGCCACAGATCGGCCGCCGTGACGGCGCGGCCGCGCCGGATTCGTCGCCGCCGTCGGTGCGGTCCTCCGCCGCATCTCGCCATCGCCGTGGCCGCTCCGGCGACCCAACGGGGGCGGCGCCGCCACCCCCAGGCCACCCGCGAACGCGCGCGTCGAGCACGCCCAGCCGCGCGTCCCGGAGTGCCGTGGTTCGCCGGCGGCGACCGCCGCGCCGCCGCGGCAGAGCTCGCCCGCGGTGACGTCGCCGCTGACGTCGCAACGGGCTGGGCCGAGGATCTGGGCCGCTACGTGGGCCGCCTACTCCGGGCCGCTGCCTTTTTTTTTTTCCCCTTGCTCTTCCTTTTTTTTTTTCTGTTTTCTGTTTGATTTTTCTGAATTCAAATAATACTCATAATTCAGCGATTCAAAAAGGAAAAATTTGGAATTCATCAAAAGGTACTTTACACCCCATTATTTACGTAAACATAAACACAGAAAAAAAAATTACTAAATTTACACAAAACTATAAGTTTTGAACTAAATAATAAATGCCCACAAAAAATGCAAATAATAATTCGAAAATTTCCGAGACTACGGAAAGTACTTCGATTTTAAAACAATTTTCAAAAAAATGAGCATTAAAATAGACCGTCAAAAAAATAGTTCACACATAAATATCTTCCCAATTTGACCACTTTAAAAATTCAAACAACTTTCCAACACAAACTTTTTTTAAACTTCATCAATTTACAAATTTAATCAACTTTCTAATGCATACAGTTCCAAAATTTAAAATTTTTACTACACGGGTATTTTTCCTTCTAACCACACGTCCATGATATATATTTGTGGAAAGCATTTTCCAAATTAAAATCAGTAGGAAATGTGTTTGCTTAGCAAACACATGCTACATGTAGACAACAAAATCAACTTGGTATATACACAAACATAAGAACTATACCAAATAGAAAACACCACTATACTTACAAATGTGACAAATATATCAACATTACCACAGACAAAAAAATGCTTACTACTTATGGCATATGATATAAATTCAAATTTAAAAACTTCATAACTTTGAATGTCTCCTATTCTAAACTTATTTTCCAAAAATAAATAATTCAATCGAAATTAACTTCCAAAATAAATCAATATTCAAATCATTCGAAACACCTTATACCAACAAATCATTTCAGAAATAGTCATACTTAGAAATAACTAAAACACTTTACAAATAATATTTTAGGGCTTCAGTACAAGCAACAATTAAAGATTTAAAATCAAACAATCGAAACGAAACATTTTATGAAAAAAAAAAGGTATTCCAAAAACTGACCATTTAACAAACATAAACAGAATCCAAACATGATTGTCTTCCCACTTTTTACGAACTATTATTCATTCATGATGGAAAAAATATTCCATAAAAGTCCTACAAAACTTCAAGAAAAAATATTCCTTTTTGTGCATCATAATTGTTTTGCATTCTATAAATAATTTCCGAACTCAAAACAATTTTCAGACACAGACTCTTTCTGCATTACAACGATTCTCGAATCTACAAAATTTTAAAATATCGACATTTTCAGAATTTAAATTTCACCACACGGGTGCGGCGTGTCGCCGCACCAAATTTACCTAGTATTTATCCTGATTCCTGCATATATCATTCGATCGCATTTCCATACCTCTAGTCTAACGTGTCGTAGAGAGAGCTGATATGTAGTTTGATACCTCCGTCTCTCCCCCTCTAAGATTCTCATTTTTTATCTGTAAATGGTGGGCTAGATGTTAATGACTGTACAGTACAGAAACAGAGCTGCAAATATTCAAAAAGTGAAGGAAGCATATAACGTACATTCGCCATCGGCAACAGTAGATCCTAGAGAACCATATTTGTGTATGTTTGTGGAGATGAATTCCGGGGCAAATTTCCTTTGGCAACACCCCACCCGGCCCCGGCACAGGTGTGAGAATGGCGGCAACATCTGCCAAAGGAGACCTTGCCCAGCAATTCAGCTGCACATCTTTCTTATGGCACAACCAGATCTCACTCTGCCCCTGTGTGAAACTTCAGTTCATGCAAGGAGCACACAGGTTGGTGATCAGAGTTCATGGGTCATTTATACATGTTGAAAGGCAGCAAGGTTCCTTCGCAGCAGTTACGCAGGACCTTTCCGTGCCCCTGCTGCAAAGGCTCAGTGAGGATCGAACTGAGGATATACTGCAGGATAATACCCGGCCTGGACATCATACAAGGCTGACTATGAGGGATGGAGCTCATTGCATGCATAAGTTCCAAAGCTCACGTCTCCGTATTATGTAAATTAAGCAGCATCAGATGCCTCGGAGGGAAATCTTGTTACCATATCTTCATCTGGTCCACTCGGTGCAGCCGTACTACTAGTATCTAGTACTCGTACTACTCCGTACCAGGTAATTTCAGACATGCGAGTTGGGACAGAGCGAGCTGAACTCTGGCATGTCGAAAAGAAAGAGCAACCACGCCAGGTACTTCACAAGGCATCGTCTTCAGAGTAATTCGCCTCAGACCACTCGAATAGACAAAGATCGAACCAAGAGAAGGTGAGCGATACTCCTATAGGATATCCAAGAGCATGTTCCTCGCGGGTTCTTCATTGGTTCCTTGATTTCGCGGAGACTAGTCCCCGCTCATTTTTGATTCGGTGGTCGTGATTTGCTTCAAGCATACTGATTAACCTAGAGGGACTATACGGAAATGGGCATGGCTGATCCCAACTCATGTGCCAATGGGACGAAAGGAGGGAGGGTCCATAAGGAAAAGTGCAGTTTTTTTAACGCGCCGAAAACGCTTTCCCAAGTTTTAAAAAAATTAGAAAGAAATATCACACACTTAGACAATGGGTACCGGTATGTACGTGAAAAGTTTGAAACTTAAATATTACCATTTGTGACCTGTACAAAATACACGTTTTTTTTTACCTGTGTCCAATGTCCAAATTTTATAACTTAAGCTACCCAACTTAAGTTTGCATGGATCTCAAAGCAAAACTGAAGCGTATAGATGCTAGGAACCGCATGACTCCGTGCAGATGATGATTCTCGGAATTAACCTCCGAGTCACGTATGAAATGATATACACGTGTCCCACAAAGTAATGGATGACACTCTAGCCAACAAAGAGGAGACCGAAAAGTTCAAAAATGATGCTGCCTCACCTTTTTTGCAATTCAAAATTTCAATGACGACTAAGTTTTAGGACCTAGGTGAGACCCTCGCAATAGCTTAGACCCCAATGGTACGCTTCACTCTTCTTCAGATTTAAAAAGACATACGATCATCTTCTAATATTGGGTAGGCATGTTTGGCATCAAAAGGGTGTTTTTCTCTCTCAAATCAAACCATGTACAATTTACATGTCATATGCCTGCAATCTATTTAAGTATTTAGTCATCCTTAACTCTATGATGTCAGCTGTGTACGAGGTGTCCCCTTTTATGAAGTTGAAAGAGAGAAAAGATGATAGAGAATGCAGATGCCTACGATAATTTCCGTTTTGAACACATACGTCGTTTACTTGTTCTTGTTCGTGGTCTTGCTAAACTGATTTCTTTTGAGGTTGTTTCTTGTTTGGCCATTTGATTTTAATTAATTCTTAGTCGGGCATACTCGAAGACACATATGATTTATGTGTTATTGTATTCTCACTTAGACATATATTCGAAGACACATATGTTTTACATCATGCTTCTATGAGGCCTAAATTATATATATGGTGATAAAATATCAAATTTGTAAGCACAAATATGAATGCCCAAAAATATCATACAAGGCACTATATTAGTGTCGTAGTACAATGTAATTAACGGAACCTAATTTGTGCCGTTGGCTAATGTATCGTTGCGCAAACCAAGTATCGCGGCTTAAATTGCGCGTCTCATAACTATCCGCTGAGCTATAGAAAGAGGCGCCCATATGCTTTCTTCGACAGGTTTTTTTTGGTGGCCCATAAGCGCCACCTAAACCCTTTTCGCGGCATTCATGCATTTTTTTTCGATGAAGAGATTTTATTACTTAAGAGTATTAAGCATTACACCCGGGCTCTGCATAAATAGGATGCACACAGCCCCAACAAGTTCCAAAGTTCCGAAGTATGCGAAAATTAAAAAAGGCGAATTACATATCATGATGAGAAATTGTAAAGACGCCTATGGTGGTGGAGGGTGGATCCAGAGATTATGTGGCCATCCATGCTGGGAGAATAACTTCCTCGCCGCAGCCTCCAAACGCGACGACACCTCCAAAAACAGCTCTCGGTGCTCCACACGCTGTAGGGCCGACCATGATCGAAGCGTAGCTGTGCATCGGTAGATAACCTGCATAACAAGAGAATTTTTATCATTAAAAATCTTGTCATTTCTACATAGTCATAGCGACCAAATAACTGCAATCGCTCCCACCCTAATAAGCAGTTTAAACCTAGAATCAACCCCATTTAGCCAATTGCCGAAAATATTAGCAACGCTGCGCGGGGGATATAAAGTAGAACCTATCTAAATAGCTGACCATATAGATCTAGCAAACTCGTACTGGAAGAATAAGTGTTTAATGGTCTCGTCATGACTACAGAAAACACACTTTCTACTCCCGTGCCAATTGCGTTTGGCAAGGTTATCTTTTGTAAGAATTACACCTCGACGAAGATACCACGCAAACACCTTTGTTTTTTGCGGAATCTTCATCTTCCAAATTTACCATTCTGGAACTTCGGAATGGATTAAATCTCTATACATAGAGACCGAGAATTTACCATTCTTAGTGAGATTCCATCGAATTTTATCTGGGCCTTCCGTCAACTGGACAGAGTCCAACCGGAGAAGCAAGGCATTCCAAGATGCTTGTCTAGGCCCTAATAGATTTCTTCTGAACGATACATTTGGTGGGGAAGTACCCATCACCTTAGCGAGCGTGTCGCCTTTGTGTCGCACAATATTGTACAAAGCCGGATATTGTTCTCGGAGAGTTGATTGGCCAAGCCATTCATCCTCCCAGAAACGAATTTCCGATCCATTCCTAATTGAGAATGATCCATGTGGGAAAAAGAACTTCTTCGTAGCCATGAGGCCTGCCCAGAAGTGTGAATCACCAGGCTTCCAAAGAAACTGAGATACCGCTTTAGATCCCACATACTTTCTCCTCAGGAGGGTTTGCCAAACTCCATCTTCAGAAAGAAGCTTGAATAGCCATTTACCAAGCAAGGCTCTATTCTTGACCTCAAGGTCATGAACACCGAGCCCACCTTGGTCTTTTGGACGACAAGCCACACTCCATTTGGTCAGTCGATATTTTTTCTTTTCACTATCCCCTTGCCAAAAGAATCTTGATCGGAAATAATCCAATCGTCTTAAGACTCCTTTGAAATTGGAAGAAAGAAATCATGTACAGTACCATGTTTGTTAGTACTGAGTTAATGAGAACCAATCTTTCCCCTAGGGATAGGAGTTTGCCTTTCTAGCTATTTAACCGGATTTGAAGTCTCTCGTCCACCAATTTCCATTCAACATTAGTGAGTCTCCGATAATGGATCGGAATACCCAAATAGTTGATAGGAAATTGACCTTGCGTACAGCCAAATAATTCGGCGTACAAGGAGGCGTTTTTCTGGGCCTCGCCAAAACAAAACAATTCACTTTTATGGAAATTTATTTTAAGACCCGATAGTTGCTCGAATGCTGACAAGATTAACTTGAGATTACGAGCTTTTTCGATGTCATGTTCCATAAAAAGAATTGTGTCGTCGGCATATTGAAGAATTGATAAGCCACCATTAACTAGATGTGGAATCACTTCTTCAATTTGGCCCTCAGACTTAGCGCGTTCGATCAAGATAGCCAACATATCAGCCACTATGTTAAATAGTATTGGCGATAACGGGTCACCTTGTCTAAGGACTTTTTTGGTTTGAAAGTATTTACCAGTGTCATCATTGACTTTAATGGCTACACTTCCACCCGAAAAAAAGCTATCTATAAGCGCATGCCACTCATCAGAAAATCCTTTCATTCTGAGAGTCTGCTGAAGGAAAGACCATTTAACTTTATCATAAGCTTTTTTTAAATTACCCCATTCAGCTTTTTCCTATGCAGTTCGTGAACTGTTTCATGTAGGATTACCACCCCATCTAGGATGTTGTGACCTTGCATGAAAGCAGTCTGAGATGGACGAACCACATGATCCGCCACACTGTTCAGCCGAATCGTGGCAACTTTAGTGAATATTTTAAAACTAACGTTAAGGAGGCATATAGGTCTGAATTGTTGGATCCTTTCTGTGTCGTTAACCTTAGGTAATAGAATTATTTCACCAAAGTTGAGCCGAAACAGCTCCAACTGTCCAACATGGAGACATGCGAACAATTGAAGCAGATCAGATTTGATTACATCCCAGAAATTCTGATAGAACTCAGCTGGGAAACCATCAGGTACAGGGGTTTTATTGTGTTCCATTGGGAAAACCGCCTTTCTGACTTCATCCTCCGAGTAGGGGTTAGTGAGTAGACTATTTTCCTCAACAGAAACCTGGGGTATGTCGGCCGTTCTAGATTCATCCAATGTGAAGTTTCCTTCCTCTGGTGCTCCGTACAGGCCCTTATAATAATTAGTAATATACGACTTGAGTTGTTCCTGGCCCTCAATTGTTCCCTCCTCCTGGATTAGGGAGTGAATACGCTTTTTCCTGTGTCTGCCATTGGCAAGACTATGGAAGTAGCGAGTATTCAAATCCCCTTCGAGAATGAATTGTGCTCAGGGCCGGCCCATAGGGCGGGGCAGCGGGGCGGCCGCCCTGGGCCCCCGGGTGGCAGGGCCCCAGCCCAGGTAGTTGTTCAATAGAAGCAGTAGAATATTTTCTGCCTAAGGTCCAGATAACATGAGAAAAAATAAAATGGCCCAAGAAGCAAGGCCAAGCCCACAACGAGCTGCAGAGTGGAAGCACTCACGGACCAAATTAATCGATCGGTACAGCAAAATAAATAGTGTATCACCGGGCCTGTCAATATTCTAGTGTCTGGTGTACCTAGCCACCTGATCTTCCGATCTTCATTTGATGTGAGAGAGTACTAGGAAAAGATAAGGGGGAACGGGGAACTGAACATCTGATCTTCTCCTTCGTTCAACCTGTTGCGGCCTACATATAGATCAAGAAACCTACATCAACATCGGCTCATGTGCCCATATCCATGTGCTTCTGTTTTCTGTATTGACAGTTATAGATCAAAAAACCTACATCGACATCGCCTCATGTGCCCATATCCATGTGCTTCTGTTTCCCGTATTGACAGTTTTATCGAAATTGTTTCCTGACATGTCTTCTAGAAAATGTGTATCTGGTTTTGATGAAATCAAGCAAAAAAATGGAGAGATGAACTAGTACAATCCCAAAAAGGTCCATTTGGCAAAAAAAAAAATAGTGATCAGTTTTGACAAGGCTATTTGTTTTGTAGATGAAAATGATGGTCTGCTTGTCACATTTAGCGAACTGACCTTTTGTACAACTATATTGTTTCCTTGTTACCATGGTATAATTCGCTTGATCGTTACAAATAAATATTGTTGTGTCAGCTTATAGTTCAAGATCATCCATCTAAGCGAGGCACTGGATTTGCTTTTGAAATACAATACATCTTGAATTTTCGCAACAAGGGCCCAATCTTGCTGTCTCGCCCAGGGCCCCGAATATGTATGGACCGGGCCTGATTGTGCTTTGGAACATTGATACCATTTTAACTCTTCCTCACGCAGAAGTTTTGCTACCTGCGCATTAGATTGGCTCTTAAGCTCAATTTCTTATGTAGATAATAGCCGAACTTCTGCTAATGACTCTAGGGCATCAATTATCGAGGATAGTCGTATCTTTTCTTTTTTAATCAAACCAGTAGTGTGACGAGCCCAACCAACGGCATGTAGCATGGCATATAAAGAGCCCGCTTAAGCTCTGGTAGTGTCATTTTATGATACTTGATAACTTCTTACAATAATCTTAATTTGTTATAGATTGTAACGCTTTGTGGTCTCTTTTAATTTCTTTATCCACCTAAGCTACTTATCTTCAAGATCATCGAGCATAATTAAGGTCAATATCTAGTTGGATGATTAATGTCAAACCTACTTATCTGACATTTTTTCTCCCTACTTATTTTCGAGATCGGCCAACGGATGACATGTAGTGAGTGGCCAAACTAGGAAACGAACCCGCATTTTTTTTCATGTGCTCGGTTTTGGATTGCTCCCACCCAATTTTCACACTGATCGACATAGAAATTTGGAAATGTGACAATACTTTCGGACTGAGAGACACCGGGGAAATAAAAAAATTCTCACCCAACGTCGCCTCCGGCCGCCGGCCGCAGCCGCGGTCAGCAACTCCTCCCTAGCGCCTGGATCTTCTCCCGATTCCTTGGAGTACGGCTACTCCCCGCGTTTTGCCAGCTCCATCTCTCCGCGTGCAGATCACCATACGACGCGACACTCCAGGGCCTGGTTACCGTCGCGCGTGGACCTCGGCGTTGTCTCGCAGGTCATCCTTGCGTGTGACATTGGAGTGAGGTGGCGCGGCTAGTTGCTCTGCTGGCCGCCTTCACCATGCTCGAAGAGTTTGACCCTCTTGCATTGCTTCACGTTAGGTCGCGCGCTGACAGCAGCCGCTGCTGGGCTGAGGGAGCTGTATGCATGTATCACCTTATAAGTTATATCAGTAGCATGCGGCTTGCCAAGCTGGCAGTGAGTGCGCCGACTGGATCGGAGAAGTGGAACTTCAAGTCGACATCTCAAACATCAGTGCTTGCTTGTGAGCTTAGCAATCTCAACATCTCTTCCATCTAAAGGTTTGTCCGAGATGGATCAAACTGCTTTGCCCTGGACGGAAGGTTGTTCGGTTAAGTTTATGACTAGTTTTTTTTGTTGATAAAGGGGATTTATTAAACTCATAATTGGCATCACGCCGATGCAATTTATAGGACCTCACATCCGGCTTCTGCATAGTTAGGCTACACATAGCCGTTCAAACGAGTCTAAAAAAACACAGCCGTTCAAACAATTATGTGGAAAATTCATAGCGATGCATAAGACGATGGAAGGCCGATTCTTAGACTATATTGTCATCCATGAAGGATAAAAATATCCTACACCGTCTGACTCCAACCGTGTATAGATCTCTGTAAATGAGAGCGCCTATGGTACCCACGGATGAATATGGACCCTCCGATCGCTGGATCCTACCGAGCATATGAACCCGTACTGCTGAAAATTGACTCAAGTCTCACGAGCAGTATTAGGGTGCACCGCTCGCTAATGACACCATCGGTATTGTCAGGAGGGAATTTTGGGTAGATCAAGTTCGTAACCTGCGACCCACCCCCGACCCCCTTCTCAACTCCTACATCGCCGGCCACCCCCAGCCCCGATCCCCTCGCAGACCCCATGGCCCACCGCCGCCGCCACCGTCCCCCCACCACTGGTCTCCTCCGTTCCCTCCAGTAGGTGCTCTCCCGGGCAAGATCGACCGTGCCATGGCGTGTCTCGTAGCTGAGCGTCCTCGCGCGACATGTCCGGCTCACCCACGGCCGCCTTCTAATCCGGGAGGGGCTGGGGAGGGAGGGACAACGTCCTCGCCCAGCGCCTCACCACGGCGACGATCCCGCGGGTGGACGCGCTGGCGCCGCGACCGCTCACCGTTGCCATGGACGGCCCCTCCCACGCGTCGGCCAACGCCGTGAGACGGCAACTGGTACTACCAGCCGCGCCACCAGCAGGAGACGTTTGTGCCGCTTGCCGGCTCGCCGCGGAGGGTGCCGCTCTTTCATCGGGAAGGGAGAAGGCGTCCCTGGGCAAGCAATCTCCGCTACTTGGGGAGAGGAGGCCACTCTAGTCGGCGATTTGATCTCTCCCCGTACTATGTCTACTCGTAACTATCAGTAAAGCATGGAAAATTGCTTTAGTATGAACTGTAGTTTGATGAGATCATTTGGTTTAGCAGAAGATTATGATACGTATTCCCCTGCGCCTGTAGCAGAGGTGAATTTTCTGAGTTCTACTTGATGTTGTATTGTACTCTGTAGCTTTTTGTTGTAGTTTGATACATATATAATGTATTGCCACTGAGGCTTCTTCAGAAAGTAAAGGAACTTCGTTTCTAGTTCTCACTGTTAACTGTTAAGTCATTTCTATCATTTAGTAAATTATATCTGTTATACTTATACATCTCTTGGTTCAGGGTGGGCATAAATCCCGATTCCCGAACCCGATACCCGAATAACCCGATCCCGAGCCCGAACATCCTTAACCCGAAAAACCCGATCACTTGTTCGGGTAGCAACTCCAGAATCCCGAATTTAGTATGGGAAATTCGGGATTTAATTCCTGACACCCGAACAACCCGTATATCCCGAAATAAAATTGGAAGCCCAACAAACAAATCATAGACAGGCCAAAGCCCAGCCCCATTCTCTAGCTCTCCACGTGAACCCTATCTAGCCTGCCAAGCCCGCATCAAGTGTGAGCGAGCGTCCCTTCCTCGATTCCTCTCATTTCTCCCGGACCCCGACCTCCCGCCGCCAAGTTCCCGTCCAGCGTCCGACCCCCATCCCCAGGGGAGGCGCCGCGGTTCACATCCTCATCCCAGCAATTCGACTCGAAGCCTCCCTGGCTCCCTCGACGCCTCAGTCAACCTGGCCGCCGCCTGGCGCCTGCGAGGCTGCGACGCGATCGACGACTCGACGCCTCCCTGGTCCCTCGACTCGACGCCTCCCTGATGCGGTGCAACGCCGCGCTGGCCGCCTCCCACGACGGTGTGCTACGGTGCCCTGCTGCGCCAACCTCGACGGCGTGCTGTGGTGCCGACGCCGTGCCCGTCTTACTCTTGCTGCTCCTGTTCTGGTGAAATTCGGGCAATCCGGGATTTCCCGAACCCGATCCCGAATTATCGGGATCCCGAATTGTTGGGAATCGAAAAAAGCAGTGTAATGTCGGGAGTCATTTCTGGAATCCCGAACTTTTTGTTTCCTGAATTTCCCGTCCCGAAATTTTGGGAAATCCTGAACGCCCAGCCTGACTCTTGGTGATAAAGCTGTTGTACTGGATCTTGAGATGGCATCCTACTATTATTGGTGTCTATGATCAGTTTAGGCATATCCTCTTTTAAGCATATTGCTTCCATTCTTCTGAAACATTACTATGAGTTTTTTGTGGGGAATTTGTCACTACAAAGGAAACTATTTTTGTTGACAAATCACTTTCCTCATGTATTAGCCAGAATTCGGCAACGATTACTTCCGGGTGACGAATTTTGTTCGTCAAGGGGTTCGTCGAGGAAGCTCCGTCATAAAATATCCGGGGTGATGGTATGCAAATTTTTGTCAACGTCAAACGTTTGACTGTGACGACTTAGAAATCCATCAACTATTAGGGTTAATAGTTGACAGCCAGAGTTGTCACTGAATATTGGGAATTTCGTCAATATCAAAATGTTTTTTGCTTTGCTCGTTGTCCCTTGTTGTACCCCACCGTACACTAACGAACGTGCAAAATCACCAAACTTTGCTTGATTGTTGGGATCAAATTGTGTCTCCACCTTACCAAATTGTGCCTGCAACTTTTCTGTCATACGAACAAGGTTTTCTTGGATCTGTTTATCCCTTTGAAGCTCATATGCCGCTTTTACGTGTTTTTTTGCATCAACAAAAAAAGAAAAACATTTTTTTAATTTTGATGCACTTACTAGGAAATATTGGATTGAAAAAATGCAAGCGAAGTTGACATAAAATGAATAAAATTCAGTCATTTAATTTCCAATCAGATAACAGAATGTATTCATTGAATTACAACTAAAGATGAATACAAATAGCATCTCACAGAAACTGATCTACGCAACATCTACGACGTGGGATGTCAGAACTTGAACAGCTAGTAGATGTAAAACCCTAATCTAGCAATGTCGTTCAAATCACGAACGCATCTTGTATGCATCACGTACAAATCTTGTTCACCAGAACACAGAAATCATGTGTACCGTGCCCTCATCTTCATTTCGTCAATGACGGTTTACATACACCACGATCTTCATTTCGTCACCTATTAACAGAGACGATGGCAGCCCTTCCGGGTTTGGTAATGGGTGATGATTTTTCGTTGACGAAAAAGCAAACCGTCAAGCATTAACGTAATTGTGTGACGCCAGATGAATTCGTCACCTATTAAGACATATCCATGACGGTATGCAATTTCGTCACTGGGCTTTTCGTCAACAAATATCACATCTCTTGTAGTGTAAGTCATTGCTCATGGAAACGTTTTCATGGACGGACACAAGAATGTACATTACAGAGTAGAAGCTTCCTGGTCAGAAATCCATATCAACTGATAGGTCTAGATGCACCCACTGTTTAAAAAACATTTTTCAAAATGTCAACAAATTCCAAATAATTTTTTTTGATACACTAGATGACATTTTATGCTACCACAAAAAGTTTCACGAAGAAAATACATTTTTTGTGGGTTGTGCAAAAAAGACAAATCGGGAATTTTCAAAATGACTTTGTACACGATTTGTTTTTGTCTTTTTTGCACAGACCACAAAAAAATGTCTTTTCTTTGCGAAACTTTTTGTGCTAACATAAAATGTCATGATGTATATTCGAAATTTTACTTGGAATTGTTTGACGTTTTGAAAATAAAATAAAAATGTATTACATAACAGGTGCATCCGCACCCGTGACCTGAAACGCCGTGTCCCTGCCTTATACATCTGCCTGCTACTTGAAGGCACGCTATCCTGCACACGGCAAAGAGCCGAGCACACGGCAACGTCTCTCCCGTAGTGGCTGCATGATTTTGTCACTTTCTGCTACTCACCTATCACTTGATTGTCATGATTTACTATTGGTAATATGTGGTTCTTCTTCTTGAGCATCATAGCTGCGGCATCTGTTGGCATCACAAGTTCGTACTGTCCAAGTTACTGGAATCAAGTCAGACGTGCGTGATGTACCTTTTCCATCTCGGTTTTCTTGGTCGTTGGGATCCAGCAATTAGGAGTGAGCATGTATGTGGTGTTTTAGTCCCAAATAGAGCACCCAACACAGAAGCCAGCCATGCTCATCTGGGCTAGGATCACTTATGCCTGTCGTGGCAAATTTCATGCTCGGAGGTGTTGAGACAGTTTCGGCTCTGAGAACTCACTCCACCATCGTAAAATCGAATGGATTTCTCAAATATATGAATGTTCACTACTTGATGACGCTGCGGCGATGTCGACGAGTGGGCGACCGCCTAGGTCAAACGTGGCTGGTGGCAGTGCGCCAGAGGCCAGGGACCATGAACACGGACGTGTCGGCGAGCTCGGTGAGGACAGGATCAGCTATGGCGGCGAGTTCGGCGAGGACAGGAGGCCAGCTACGTCCCGGCGGTGGCCAGGAGATGGCAGATGCACGAGCCAGATTAATTTTTGTTTGAGGGCAAGCACGGCACCTGTTTGACCCATAATACTATTTCTAAGTGCAAAGCCTAAATTACCCTTGAGAGATCAATGGCCAGATGGATTCTATATACTGCTCCCTCCTCTCTGCAGTATAGGGTACCGTAAAAAAGCTGAAATACATGCGCTAAAGAGAGGACCACAAACATAGCAAAAGACACACTTGTAAACGAATTCTTACCACTGAAAATCCAATAATTTCTAAATAGAAAAAGCGGCCAAATAACGATAAACGCTCGCATCCTAATGGAA
Organism: Poa pratensis; assembly: GCA_947311845.1. Lineage (NCBI taxonomy): Eukaryota > Viridiplantae > Streptophyta > Magnoliopsida > Poales > Poaceae > Poa > Poa pratensis. Next base: position 13,972,569 of record CAMZMU010000037.1, read on the forward strand.
ATCCTATACTTACGATTTATTCTGTGTAAAAAGTTGTGAAATATATTTGTAAACTATTGGGGATACAAGTTACAACCCCACTTCTATATGCCGACAAATACCGTATGTGGCACTATATTAGTTTCGTAGTACCATATAGTTATCAACGCCCAATTTGAGCTTCCCATTAATCTATTGTTGCTTAAAACTTAAATGTTGGGGCTCAGATTGCGTGGCTCATACCTATCCGTTGAGCAACTGAATGAGACACACATACGCTTTCTGTGACATGTTTTTCCTGGTGGCCCGTAAACCCTGCCTAAACACTCTAAGCAGCCTTTAGGTATGTAGCACGACACATAAAGTGTCATGTAGCGCTTACTCTGTGATGGCCCGTAAATTCTACTCCCTCCATCCCAGGTGAGGTGGCGTATAAAATGAATAAAAAAGTCAACACTTTTATGTTGACTGTATATGGTGCATTATACGTTATTTTGCACCCGATGTTTTTTTTACGTTGTTCTACTCACAGTTTATATTTGATATACAAATAATTACATTCATGTTGTACCACAACAAAAATTTCACATAAGAAATGAAATAAGAGTCATAACATGTAAAAATCACAAAAAATGGGTATTTTACATCATATTATTTTGTATGTCACTTTTTTTACGTCATGTTGATATTTTCGTAAGTTCTTAATGAATTACTAAGTAAAAAAAAAATTACGTGACATCAAAATCATTTAGGGTTGAGAAGATACGGGGTGGGTGTTCTTCACCATGCGAGTCAAATAGCGCGACCCTACAAAAATATAAGGATTTATAATAAAATACCAGTATAAATAGATTCACCATTAGATATATTTTCATAATGTAGTTTTGAAATGTGGTTGTCGTTGATATTTTCTTCTATATATTCGGTCAAAGTTAAAAGAATGTTGATTTTTTTTACTCAATTTATAGGCCACCTATTTGTGGACGGAGTCACCGAGGGAGTAACATTTTGTATTGTCCATACAGCTATGTCGTCTCTTTTAATCTCTATCAACCGAAGATACTTATCCTTATGACCATGGATAATAATTTCCACGTGATGATTAATGGCAGACCTACTTGTCTGACATATCCTACATTTTTTTCTCCTTTCATATGTTTGAGATCTGACAAGTACCATGTCATGAGTGGCCCTTTTTATTGTCGTGTGCTGTGTTTTGCATCGCTCCCACCAAAGTTTCACACCTTCGAGCCAAAGAGAAATTTAGAAATGTGACAAGCCTTCGGAATGAGCGACACCAGGGAAACCAATTTTTTTCTCACCCACCGTCTCCTTCGCCGTCCGCAGCCGCGGTTACCAACTCCTCCGCAGCGCCTCGTTTTCCTGATTCCGTGGACGGCCGCCGCGCCATGCTTTTTGGTAGCTCCATCTCTCCGTGTGCGGATTGCTAGACCACGGGACCCTTCTGCCGATGGTGAGGGTCGCGCGCGGACCTTGGCGTTGTCTGGCAGGTCTGCCTTGCGCGGGACATCAGAGTGACCTGGTGCGAGTAGATGCTCAGGTGGCCGGCAGAATCAGGATCATGGCGTTTAAACCCGTTGCATTGATTCACATAAGGTCGCGCGCTAGCAGGGTCCGCTGCTGCGTTGAAGGAGCTGAGGCACTTTGGCGTCAGCAACATGCTGTGTGCCAAGGTGGCAGTGGGTGACCAATTGGGGAAGTTGAGCTTCAGGTGTTCCTGCGAGATCTCAAATATCATTCGTCATCAGCTCGACAGTGAGCTTAGTGATCTCAACATATCTTCTATCTAAAGTTTTTTCCCTCAAACACGCATCTAAATGTGTATCATTTGTATTAGAAGAAAATAGCGATCGAGATGACGTGAGCCAGCCCCAACAGAGAACAAAAAGGCAAAGGAAAAAAACAGAGGAAACGAAGCAAAAACGAAAACAAAGACTACCATAAGCTATATACAGGGGCGACAGACATCAGACATCCCATCTAAAGGTTACTCCCTCCGTTCCAAATTACTTGTCTTGGGTTTGTCTAAATACGGATGTATCTATACTTGTTTAGTGTCTAGATACATCCGTATTTGGATAAACCCAAGACAACTAATTTGGAACGGAGGGAGTAGTTCCATATGGATCGAACTGTGTTTGCCATGGAGGGAAGGTTGCTTGGTTCAGTTTATGGTCCAGTTTAGGACTCGCTAGGACCCTTAATTGAAAGGTCAGGAGAAAATAATACCAAGTAAAGTAGAACTTCAATGTGATTGCTATTAAACCCAGAAAATATCAAATGTTATATCATTGGACTTACTGAAAGGTTATATATGCCAATTTGGAATAAAATTGGCGCCCTGGCGCCCCTGCCTGTTAAAAAAAGCATGCTGCTTGCCATGGTGGCAGTGGGTGACCAATTGAGGAAGTTGAGCTTCAAGTGTTCCTGCGAGATCTCAAATATCATTGTTAGCTCAACTGTGAGCTTAGTGATCTCAACATCTGTCCTATCTAAAGATTTTTTTTTATAATAAGAGGAACCCCCAGAAGGGAGCTCCCAATTTCAATTAAGAAACTGAGAACAGACATCCACAAACGTGGTCCAGGAAAGAAAAACAAAAGCAAACCGCCGCCGATGGGTAAACCCCCATACAGCCACTAGTTTGTGTTCACCATTTGTTTTAAACCCCACTAGTTCTATTTTGAGTTCAATCCTAACCCAGCATAGAGTTGAGTGAGAGACAAAAAAATCGATGTTTTCATCCATGAAAATCAAATCGTTCCACTCCCATCTAGCGACAAATTGAGCATTGGAGACGCCATCATGCAAGTGAAGGAGATTTTGGAATGGCGGGCCTCAACTCAATCAGCGTCCTTATGTGGTTGTTGCAGTTGAGGCTGGGAAATAGTAGTGTCGCCTGTGCTAGTTTGGTCATGCGTTTTTTTCCTTTCATTTCACCATGTTGAGAACTTGAGATACGAAGGATAGTGGTAGGCCAACCTTGATGTAACTTTTGGATTTATCGGGGATTTTCCCACCGTGCCTACTAGTCGTATATGAAATTATTGCATTCAGTGGCTTAGTGCCTAATTTTCAGTAAAATTCTCGTTCATAGTAAAATTCGGGGTTAACCTTGATGTAACATTCAGGGATTTTACTACTGAATGCATTAAAATTCTCGTTAATAGTAAAATTCAGTAAAGTCACTACTGGTTTTATTTTTACTTATCGTCACCAACATTTTCAATTATTATTCTTATATTCATATTTTTTCTAAGTTCATAGAGCTTATTATTCTTTTATTTGTCTACGTTAAGAAGAATTTTTTTCAGCAAATACTTTTGAAGAGTGAAATTTTTATGAATTCTTTAAACTTTTCAAAAAAAAGTTAATTAACCTAATTTTCCTTAAAATTAATTTAATTTTGAAAGCCAGATTTTAAAATGCGATTTCGACGCATTTTCCGTATGCCAAATGTTTTGTTGACTAGGCTGCCTCTCCCTGCAAATTCGTCATTGCTAATACTACTTTCACTGGACTAAAGAGGACCAAATCTAGACGGCCTTGACACTTGAGGGACGTAAAAAATCACATTTATAGTTGGAGAGAAAAACTTAGATGTTCACATTATTCCCAAGAATATAATTTTCTTAATACGTACTCCCTCCGTTCCATATTAATTGACTCACATATATGTAGATATTTTTTTAGATAAAGACATATATGTAGATATGGATGTATCTAGACACTAAAATATGTAGATAAAGACGGTACATCTGCTGCTTGCATGCATGCAAAACCCTAGCGGAACGGTCCAAGACATGGAGAAAGGCGATCTCGGGGGCGACGGCGCTGCCGGCGCCGGAGAGGCGCTCTCTCCCGTAAGCGAGCCGGTCTCGATGGGGCGCTTCTGGGTCCTCTCGTCGCCGGAGAGTGACTCTGAGGTCTCGGTGGAGTCTGCTGTCGAGGTCTCGTCTAGATATCTGCGAGTCCAAGGTCGCCATTGGCCGGCCTTGGGGAGTCAAGGGCGATCAAGAGGATGGAGAAGAGGTGTCGGCAAAGGGCGGCGGTCAAGGATTGGATCGCCGCGTCGTCGCCGCTGGTAAGTTCTGATGGCTTTCGTCCTGTACGCAGGTCATTACCAAGGATTTCTTCTCCGGTGTTGTCTCCGTCGGTCTTCGTTGATGAAGAGTTCGATGCGGCGGAATGGATCACGGTTCAACGAAAGAAGAACAAAGGCGGCGGCGCGTCGCCGGCGTTTCTCGCCGGAGAGAAGGCGGATTCAGGTCAGATCGCCGCTGATCTCGGATCACGGATCTTCAGGTAATTTCACATTTTCAAACGGCTACGTAAACGGCCAAAAGGGCCCCCATGTTGGGCCAGAAGTAAGACAAGGGAGTCAAACGGATTCTCATGCTGGGCCAGAAGCAGTGTGCAGAGGCCATACGGGCCCAAAACGGCAGTCCGATAGCTCAGATACGGCTGGGGTATCGTTCCGTCGTTTGTTAGGGTTTTACTGGTCGCAGGACTCTTCGCCTGCGCCGCACGTACGACCGGATTCAATGGCGAACCGCGGCGGCGGTAACGGTAGCTTCGGCCGTGGTGCTGGGCAACCACCTGCGGCGGGTGGTGGAAACGACGGCCGCGGAGGGCCGGCTGGTCGCGGTGCGGCCAATGGTGGCCGTGTCTTCCGCGGCGATGCCGGCGCCGGTCCAAGCAATTGGCAGAACAACGCTGGGGCAGGTCCAAGCAACTGGCAAGTGAACAACGGAAGGCAATTCAATGAGGTGAGGTATGATTACGGCAATGACCGTGGGCGTGGTGGTTTTGGAGGCAGAGGTGGATACAATGGTGGAGGCCGGGTATTCATAATTCTGATGGCAATAGGGGTTTTGGTGGTTACAATGATGGCAACCAGGGCGCTTTCAATGGAGTCTTTCATCCGGGAGCGGGTGATGATTTCTATGATCAACTTGGCTATCGCAATAGGAGGAGAAACGAGTTCAGGGGTTTCAATAACCGTGGTGGCCGGGGTCGTGGAAGAGAGATTCTGCGTCCGGTGGTGTCAACTAGAGGAAAGGAGCCTGAAGTGGCGAAAGAACAAGCTGTGTCAGATGCGGCGGTGACGGCTGCTGCATCTAGAGTCATGGAGGCGGTCCTGGGCCAACAAGCGGTGACAGCTACCTCTGGGGCAGCGGCTGCTGTGTCTGCTACGCAGGTGCCGTCGGTGATCCAAAATACTGCTGGGGACAGTTCGGGGGCGGCCAAGGCTGCGACCTCTTCCTCTGTTGCTGCGTTTGAAGAAGGTGTTGGCAATATCGTAAAGAAAAAAGATAAGAGCTCAGATAAAGTGAAGTGTTTTCGTTGTAATCTGCACGGTCACTACTCAATTGAGTGCACAGCTATTTTATGTGACTACTGCCGTGATGTGAATCATGTCAATGATGATTGTCCCCTGCATAAGGCTCCTAAGCCAACCCTGTCGGTTTTTGGCTTTGCTCATGAGGAGCTAATGATGTTTGATGTTTCCAACTCGGCTTCCTACCGTCCAAGGTCCAACAGTGGTAGGACAGGCAGAATCACGATCAATGGAGGTACTCTTTCTTCAGAGGAGATCGTTGGAGTACTGAGATGGGTTGTGATGGATGACGGTTTCCCCTGGAATGTTCAGCTGCATGGTGATAATGTGTATAAAACAGAATTTCCAAGTAAGATGGAGCTCATTCGTGCTATGCGGTTTGGGTCTTTTGAAGCTAAGGAAAATAGTAAGATTTTCATCAAATTTACTGAGTGGAAAACAGAAGTGAAACCTACTCTGCGTTTAGAAAATGTATGGCTCCTCATCAGTGGGGTTCCAGAGGGTTTACTTGATGATTATCTGGCGCTTTGGGGGATGGTAGGCATGTTTGGGAAAACCAAGGCAGTTGACATGGCATACACAAGGAGGCATGAGGTGGTGCGGGCGCACGTCCGTGTGACTGATATTGCTGCTATTCCCTATCACAAAACAATTATGTATGAGGATGAGGGTTACCGTCTCTCTGTTGAGATTGAGCTACCTGCAGAGGATGCTGAGATGGTAGATGGTGATGAGGTTCATGATGATGCTGATGGTGGAGATGGAAAGGGGAATGAAAAGCAAGAGAAGTCTGGTTCGGATGAGGCAGGAAGTCATGCTAAAGAGACAAGCAATAATGACAAGGGTGCAAATCCGGGTGTTCAGTTACCTGAATCTTTTTCTAAGACGGTCAGTTTGATGCCAAGCATACGGTTTGGAAGCTTCTCCAACAGATGGAGTGACATGGTCGAAGAAGAGGAAGAGAGGGCTCGGAAAAACGAGTTTCAAGATGTATCGAAAGTTCTTTTTGAATCTCCGGGTTGTGCTCACAAGGGGAAGGAGGCTGAGCAGGTTGGGAAGACCCTCGTTATGGCGTTTGGGGAAGAGGGTGCTGGTACGGTGGATAAGACCACTGGGGCTGGGGTTTCATCTCCTATGGTGGAGTTTCCGACTGCTTCTGCTGAGAAAAACATGAGTTCTTGCACTGTCAGCTCAGGTAGCCGGGGTACGGTGTCGCCTGTTGGTGCTGCTGCATCTGCCACACCTCCATGCAGCCCAGGTGCTCAGGACAGGGTCTCGCCCATAGCTGCTGTAGATGTAACGGTACATGACAGTAAGCTTCAGCGATCACCTAGGTCCTCGTCCACAAAGACAGTTTCACCAATAAAAGAGCTCGGTTCAGATGGGCGTTTGTCGCCGCTGGCTGCTAGCTTTACACCATCGAACGAGGAGCTCATCGCTTTTGGAGGAATACCTGAAGCTATGGGAGGGGGTCTGCGCTCGAGTGAACGTATTCGGGCGCAGCCTAATGCAGACGCATCTCAGATGGAGCGAGCAATGGATAGGGCCAGCTCTCGCGACATGACAGGTTCGTTTTCATCTCCCAAATTTTCTTTATGTAATTTTTCGAATAATGGTGTCATAGCTAGAGCTAGTAAGTTAGGTGTTTCTTTAGGAAAATCACCCTCTGAGATTACGTTCTCGGTCCAAAATCTAAAAGATGTTGAAAAAGAAAGATCGCTAGTCTTTTTAAATAATAACTTGAGTGTTGATGATGAGAACCCACAAAATCTTTTCATGTCCAAAGTTTCTGGTTTATGTGAAGATTTATCGGAGGAGGATGCTGCTGATATGAATGATCATACGGATCTGCCATGTCCTACACAGCCCGCTAAACGTGGACGTAAAAAAGTTATTGTAGATAAAAAGAACCTGAGACGAAGTGCTAGATTGATTAAAAATAAACAATGAAGTCTTTTATTTGGAATAGTGAAGGTTTTAGAGACACAGCTAAGCATCTGAGAGTACAAGAATCTATACGTGACTACAATCTAGATATTGTAGCTCTTCTTGAAACCGGACGCTCTAGTTTTCCAGCACATTTTTTAAGGAATTTGTCGGCTGGTAGAGATTTCTCTTGGTTTTGTTTACCACCTCAAGGTAGATCAGGTGGCATGTTAGTGGGTATCAATTTGGAAACACTGGATGTTCGAGACGTCGAAGCTGGTGATTTCTGTGTTAAGTTTCTTTTGAAAGCTAAAGATGGGTTTCAGTGGAATTTTGTGGCAGTTTATGGGGCAGCTCAAGAAGCTCAAAAACAAACTTTCCTAGCTGAGCTAGTACGTGTGTGTGAGTCCTCTTCTTTTCCTTTATTGGTTGGGGGGGATTTCAACATAATTAGAGGGCCTCATGAAAAGAATAATTCTAATTATAACGCTCGCTGGCCTTTTCTTTTCAACTCTATAATTGAAAGTCTTAGTTTAAAAGAAATTAAACTTTCAGGGAGACAATATACGTGGGCCAGTCGTAGAGACACACCTACTTATGAGAAGCTTGATCGTGTGCTGTCTAGTGTGGATTGGGAACAAAAATACCCGTTGGTAACTGTACGAGCGTTATCACGGACTGGTTCAGATCACACCCCTCTCCTAATTGACTCAGGTGAACAAGCTCACCTGGGTAATACTCCGTTGTTTTCTTTCGAACTGGCCTGGTTAAGAGAAGAAGGCTTTTTCGATATGATTTCAAAGGAATGGCAAGCACATGTTAGTGGAAACACGCCAATAGAAGTTTGGCAAAACAAGATCAGACACCTAAGACGATATCTTAGGGGTTGGGCGAGACATAGAAGTGGGATTTATAGAAAAGAAAAAGAAAGACTTATAGGCATTATTGATGCACTAGATATAAAAGCTGAAACCTGTCCTCTCAATTCTTCAGAAAGTGAAGTGTTGAAGAAAACAAATGATAAACTCTCAAAATTAAGAAGGGAAGAAGAATCAAAATGGGCACAAAGGGCCAAGGTGAAACATATACAAGAAGGAGGAAATAATACGAAATATTTCCACCTCATTGCAAATGGCAAGCATCGAAAAAAGAAAATCTTTCAGTTAGAACAAGACGAAGGAACAATAGTAGGAGATGAAAATCTAAAAGTTTATATTACCGAATACTATAAAAAGTTGTTTGGGGCGCCGGCCGAAAATAACTTTTTACTTGATGAAGCACAAACTTCGGATATCCCACAAATTTCTAGAGAAGAGAATGAGATTTTAACTGCGAATTTCTCAGCTGATGAGGTTTTAGAGGCTATCACACAAATGGAGCATAACAAGGCTCCGGGACCAGATGGGTTCCCAGCTGAATTCTATAAAACCTTTTGGAATGTCATTAAGGAGGATCTTATGGCTATGTTTGTTCAGTTACAACATGGTCATTTGCCTCTGTATAAGCTTAATTTTGGTGTGATCACGTTGCTGCCCAAAAAAGAGGATGCGGTCCAGATTCAGCAATATAGACCGATATGTTTACTAAATGTGAGCTTTAAATTTTTTACGAAGGTTGGGACCAATCGTATAACTCAAATCGCTCACAAGGTAGTTAAACCAACTCAAACTGCTTTCATGCCAGGACGACATATTCTAGAGGGGGTAGTTGTCCTACATGAGACGATTCACGAACTTCATAGGAAGAAAATGAGTGGAGTGCTTTTTAAGATAGACTTTGAGAAAGCTTATGATAAAGTGAAATGGCCCTTCTTGTTACAAACGCTGCGCATGAAAGGCTTTGACAAAAAATGGTGTGATCTCATCCAAAATTTTATTATGGGGGGATCAGTTGGCATACGTGTTAACAATAATGTTGGCCATTACTTTCAGACTAGAAAGGGGCTTCGACAAGGCGATCCCCTTTCTCCCATTCTTTTTAACATTGTGGTTGATATGTTGGCTATTCTTATTAAGCGTGCGCAAGAGGATGGTCAAGTTGGCAGCCTCATACCGCACTTGGTTGATGGGGGAGTATCTATTCTGCAATATGCAGATGATACTATACTTTTTTTGGAACATGACATAGAAAAGGCAGTGAACATGAAATTAATTCTATGTATGTTTGAGCAACTTTCTGGGCTTAAAATAAATTTTCATAAAAGTGAGTTATACTGTTTTGGGGAAGCTAAAGAAGCTGAAAACCAATACAGAAATGTATTTGGATGTGAGGCAGGGACTCTTCCATTCAGATACCTAGGAATTCCTATTCATTATAGGAAGCTTCTGAATAAGGAATGGAACTCAGTGGAAAATAGGTTTGAAAAGAAATTGGGCTGCTGGCAGGGCAAGCTACTCTCATACGGAGATAGGCTAGTTCTAATTAATTCGGTTCTTACCAGTTTACCTATGTTCATGCTATCCTTTTTAGAGATACCTAAAGGGGTGTTGAAAAGGTTAGATTTCTATAGGTCCCGTTTCTTTTGGCAGAGTGATCAAAATAAACAAAAATATAGATTGACAAGGTGGAATATCATTTGTAGACCAAAAGACCAAGGAGGGCTAGGAATTGAGGTGCTAGATATTAAGAATAAGTGTCTATTAAGCAAGTGGCTTTTTAAGCTTATTAATGAGGAAGGAGTTTGGCAAGAAATTCTACAAAATAAATACCTACAAAATAAGACTCTGTCACAAGTGACAGCGAAACCTACTGATTCTCAGTTTTGGAAGGGTCTTATGAATGTAAAAGATGCCTTTTTCAGTAAGGGGAAATTTGTTGTAGGTAATGGTCAAGCAACACGTTTTTGGGAGGATTCATGGATCGATGATACCCCCTTAGCTACCCAATACCCAACGCTATACAATGTGACACGCCACAAAAATGTTTTGGTAGCGGATGTTCTAGCTAATAACGCCGTGCATATCGAGTTTAGACGAAACTTGACCGGCAATAGATGGGATGCTTGGCTACATATGTTGCAAAAACTGATAACCATTCACCTAACAAATGATGAAGATAAATTTGTTTGGAAACTAACTTCTACAGGACTGTTTTCGGTTAAGTCCATGTATGAAGATCTTATGAGTGGTCATACAGTTAATTTGCGTAAACAGATTTGGAAACTTAAAGTACCGTTAAAGATTAAGATCTTTATGTGGTTCCTTTTCAACAAGGTAATTTTAACGAAAGATAACCTTGCTAAGAGAAATTGGAATGGGTGTAAAAAATGTGTTTTCTGTGATTCCGAGGAATCGATTGATCATTTATTTTTTACATGCCCGTTTGCGCATCTTTTGTGGACTTTGGTGCAATATGCTTTTAATATCATCCCACCAGCTGATACTACGAATATGTTTGGAAATTGGCTAAATGGGGTTGAAAAGAATTTTAAAGCACGAATCCGTGTGGGAACTTGTGCTCTTTTATGGTCTATCTGGAGATGCAGGAATGACATTATTTTTAACAAAGGCGGCCATCCTAACTTTTTGCAGGTGATACGAATGACTACCCACTGGATCCACGAGTGGGCTTTCTTGGTCCCAGAGGCGCAACGTGCGCTTATAAACTCTGGATGCACCCGGCTGGAGGCGGTCGCTTTGGATATCTATTCCCGGGGTACCTGGCGGCTGTCTAGAAGACTCCAAGGCGTCTAAGAAGCTAGATACTGGAGACACTTTTTCTTATTTACTCCTTTTGTTCGGAACTTCCTGTATTTCAAGTGCTGTGTGCGTTTTGGATTATGTAAACTCTGAATTACTTTGAACTTCACAATAAAAGCCGTGTGCATCAATCGATGCAGAGGCTGGGGCTTCTCCCCTTTTCTAAAAAACTAAAATATGTCTAGATGTATCCATATCTAGATATATGTGAGTCAATTAATATGGAACGGAGGGAGTATTTACAAAATTTCACAAAAAATGTACTTTGTTAATTTTCAAAATAGATTACGGTCATTAGATTTAAGGCTCTTGACTGCTCAAAATCTGTTTTAGCCCAGTTTTCTGTAATTAAGAGGGTTTCTGCTTAATTAACATATATGTTTGAGGCAATTGCCGCAGAGTTGAAAAACAAAATCAATACCCTAGGTAACATCACAAAGCAGCTGAAACAAGGTTCGGAGAATTTTGCGAAGCTTCAGTATAAGACTAACTGATAATCAACCTGGACGTTTCAAGTTCAAATTTCAGATGCAATCGATGTCAACTATCAAAATTTCAATAGATCTCATTTTGTTAGCAAAATTCATTTTCATTCCCAACACAAAACTTGGTCGATCGCTCCAGGCAGCCAGTTAGGCTGTCCTGGTCCCATAGAGCTTTGCTTCCTTTATGCCTAGTCTTTCAGTCAGGAAAAGCTAGCAGCTGCATAGGGAATTAAGATCCAATGGAATGTACCATCTCAGACCATCAGAAGATTTGGGTATGTAGCTGTCCGAACTCTAATAACAAGTTATTCTTTTTCTCTATGTGGAATGCCTCGGTGAGCTCAGTTAAAAAGCAAGCTAGATAGGGAAGAACAAAATCTCTTCATATCTGGCATCGAATGCGTTGACGGTTCGCTGCTGCGGCGATACAATACTCAGCCCTAAAACACTATTACTTTCATCATGCTGTAACATCATCCGCATATACTTAGTTCTGCTTGCAGCGGCCAAAGTGGCATGTAGCGATGATCAGGAAACGCAGGTTGAGCGACAAGGAGGACCATTCTTCCTCCTGGAGAACATTACAAAGGAGGGAAACGATGGGGAGACCCTGGAAGCATATGCCGCCTGAAGATCCATATCCTGAGGCCTATAGCGCAGTATATAAGCGAGGCCGAGGAACAGAACGTGTTCATCGACGAGCCTAAGAAACTACATAACACTGAGCCAGGCAGGGAGAGCAATTTCTTGGTGTGGCGTGTGAATCCCAGGGCGGTTCTCCTTTGGCATGCAGGGTGAAGAAGCTCCAGGCCAAATGAACAGTGCGTACAGCCAGCTAGCGGTGCCGCCGTAGATGAAATCTTGTCATTTTTGTATAGGCAAAGCAAACATATTATGGCAAGCACTTCTACATTAAGAAGTACTATATACTTGTGATAAATACCACATGATCAGTTGCCAAATTAAGACATTAACAATACTACATGGCCGATACAAATGAGACGCTACTGGATGTCTGACCATATAGAACAGACGAATCTACACTGAAACAATAAGTGTGTACAGAGGTACGGAGTTTCTAATGAAATAACGTCCATCTCGAAGATTCATGGGCCAATCTTCAAAGCTTGAATCGCAAGAGCTTGAGGAACTTGTTGCTTGGCCACTCCACAAAAATCTAGGAGGGAATTGAGCACGACGAGCGAGCCATGGTTGGTGCTGTCGTCTGGCAGGATGCAGGAGGCGGCAAGGTTGGCCCGAATCGTCGTGGTCGTCGTCCAACTGCCAATCCTAGGCCAGCGGCGCCTTTCTGGCGGGGCAGCATACAACTGGTTGAGTCCGCATGTGCTGGACACGCAGCGCGGCAAGACAACGGGCTTGGCTGGAAGTTCGAGGAAGTGCATTGTGGCCACGCCCTGGGACGCCAGAGCTGTCGGGTTCACCGTGCACACATAGATGGAAGCCATGGCACGTGCAACCTCGGCATTCCGCACGTGTGGCGACAGAAAGCTGAGCATGATAGCAGCTCGCCGGTATTTTGACCCCCATTAGGCCCTGTTTGTTTCTAGAGTTTTTGTGGGGATTGGTGGGGATAATCCTCTAGTGGATTGGGTGAAGTTTCACCCAATCCACTAGGGGATTGGGAATCAATCCACTAGGTAGGGGTAGTGTATTGAATCCCCTAGGGGATTGAGAAAAAATGAACTAGAGTTTGGGGATTTGTGGAGAAAGGTGGGGATAAAACCTGTCCAATACACTAGAAACAAACGATGTTTTGAAGTTTGGGGTTTCACCCAATCCACTAGAGTATTATCCCCACCAATCCCCACAAAAACTCTAGAAACAAACAGGGCCTTATGGCAACCGCCGACATGGGGATACCAATCGACGAAAACAAATAGATAAAGGGATCTGTTAGACCCTCAGAGAGAGAGACTAGGGAAATAGACGGACATGACACATGAATCCGTATTGTCAGCGAGAGTAGCAAGTTGTATCGGTCATCTCTTTCCCGGTATGTCAAACAGGTTTAGGCTCCCGGATAGACTGGAAACAGTAAATTCGGTGTGCTAATTTCAGGAATTTGGAGTTCAAGATTGATTTTACTAACAACTATAATTTCAAGATTTAAAATGGAAGTTTCATTTTTTTCCTTTCCCGACACAAAACCTGGTCGCTGCACGCAGCAGGCTAGCCAGTTCTGGTCCCGGAGAGTTCTTCCCCTTTATGCCTGCGGTTTCAGTCAGGGAAAGCTACCACCTACATAGGGAAGATCCAGTGGAATGTACCATCTCAGGCCGTGATAAGGTTTGATTTTGTGGCTCTCCAAGGGCTAACACAAGTTATTCTCTTTAGCTGTGGAATGCCAACAGCAACAGCTCGGTTAAAAAGTTAGCTAGGCCGGTAGCCAAGATCAAAATCTCTTTATGTTTGGCATTAAATGCGTTGATCGTACCGGCAAAAATTACATGTACTGAAGATCGGGAGGAGGATCATTATTCCTTGTGGAGAACATGGCGAGACCACCGGCAAGAAAGGTAGCTGCTCCGGAATAGTCGATCGGCCATCGAGCATATGCCGTCTGAAGATCCGTAGCCCGAGGTCAATCGCGCGGTATAAAAGCGACGGCGTGCGAGGCCAAGAATGCATTCACGACGAGTGAGGGCTTCAGAATATCTAGCCAGGGAGGCACAAACAAAATTTGGTACATTTTTGTGGCGTGTGAATCCCAGGGCGCTTCTCCTCTGGCACGGTGGCATGCATGTGTTTGATAATTGGAGTTAGCCAGGTGAGTCTGAAGATGAAGAAGCTCCAGACCAATTGATCAGTCCATGCGCAGCGAGCTAGCCGTGCGTGCCAAAGGAGAATTGCCCTGCGATTCACCTCAGCTACTCTGCAATGCTAATCTCCTGATCTGTGTATGTGTTCTAACAGGCCGGTAAGCTACATGCAGGATCTGTTTCTGAGACTGAAAATGTTTGCGCTTTTGTGTGATATGATTAGCTGGGGCGTTTGATCAAGCCATCACTAAACAAGCTAGTTTCAGTCGTGACTTCTTGGTCACGTACACAACAAGCTTATCTCTATCTTACGCTCCGAAGGTAAAGTTCTGTACACATATAAATTTGCAAGTGGGTACGAGCAATAGATACTAGTCTCCCGGATACCCCTGCGCCGACTGACGTCACTACTGTTGCTCGCGACTTTTTCAAATGCAATTACCTTGTGAAACAGTGAGATGGTCGATGAACCAAGTATCACAAAGTATGACTCTTGTACCGCGATATCCATCCATGCGTCTATTTAAAAACGAGATACACCGGAAGTCCTTAGTAGATGAGAAATAATAAAAGCTGTACTTGTGAACACTCAAGAGGAACCTTATACACATCATTACAAAGTTCTTCCCGGATCATGTCCGGGATAACACCAGCTGAAATAATACAGCTTTAATGAAAAGAACTACGAGCTAAGACATGTGCCGCCACATTAGAGTTTCTACCAGCAAATTTAAACGAACAAGAAACAAAGGTCGGCGCTTGGGTTTTGATATCAACAGTAAAGGAACCAGCTAGAGATCTGTCCTTGATCGGAGAGGAGATCCGCTGAATCAACGGATGCAATCAGAAGTCATCAGCACCTTCTGAAAGCCATGATCATTAAAGTGTTGGAGAAAAAGTATCCGGTGGAAACGAAGTTTCAGTGGAAACCGGTGAAAACCAAGAAAATATAAGGTTTAAAACTTCTATAAAATTCTTAGCAAAAATACATTACATTGAGAATGTAGAGTTTTATAAGCATGCAAAATTTCAAGTTGAAATTCAAAACATTTAGGAGATACAAAAATGACAAATTGATCAATGAATATTAATGTTTACAGCTACTATTCATTTTGCCACTATTCATTGCTGATTTTGTCATTTTCATATATTCTAAATAATTTCGAGTTTCAACTTGCACATTTATATGTGTACAGAACTTTACCTTCAGAGCGTAATGAATTTTTGTTGAGAATTTTTTTAAAAATTTAACATGATATTTTCGTGGTTTTCACCGGTTCCACCGGATATTTTTCCGGAAGTGTTGCGTATTAATAAAAAGCTGCATCCTGCATGCATCAATCGAGGTTGAGCTTCCCCATTTCAAAAAAAATAAAGTGTTGTGTTCTCTCAGAAAAAAGAGGAACCTTACCTTATACGTTCTTTTAAGAGACCACGTACGTGATGGCTTAATTGAGACTATATTTCAGTTTTGTGCTAAGCACGTGGTAATGTACGCTATGATATCTGGAAAATTAAAGGCTATTTCTTTCAGTGGTCTACCATCATATTTATTTTCTCTTTACATATACTCGAGATATGAGTGTTGACACATGTAGCCAAGCATATGAATATGAAACTTATCTCTTTAGTTGTAGCCCTAGCTTCATATCTTTAAGTCAGAAAAGCACAGCTGAAATTGCTATTCAAGCATGGCCATGCATGCCCAAGGTATGAGCGACATTGGGAACATTAATTCAATATTGAGAGTAACTTCCACTACAGAGATAGATTCTGTGACCGGCATGATTTATCACGATCAACTGGACTGATGTTGAAAACTCAAAATGTCGTGGATATCATCGAACTTTTGCAATGGGAGATCGTACGGTTCATACCTATGAGAAACACTATCCTGCATTCCTTCAAAAGTATCAGGCTGTACATAGTGGAAAAGGTGAGACCATAATAAGAGGTCGGCGTGTGGGTTGTTCGCTGGAGGCGATGGATCTACTCTTGGTGTGGTCTGAACTCAAGTTAGTGTTAAATGCTCGGAGTTTGTTTTTTCATTGGTAGTCTAGTCGTTTGTTGCTATCCGAGTTGTCCAATGAGCGTTCTCTGAAGTCTGACGGGATGACGACCTCCTTAAGGGGAACAAGCTTTTTTCACCTGTGAATCGACTGTGTAGTAGATACCTAGAGTGGGGGCATGGAGGCGTGGGTGTGGGAGTCAGCTTCAGTGACTTTGCTCGTCAAAGTCACTGTGAGAGATAGGCCACGTATCCGCCATCTATTTTGGATCCAACAGATAGGAACGAGTAAGGCAAAATTCAAATTTCTTAGAAAAAAATTGAAAAAAATCTGGCAGATTTTCTACCAGAGAAAGTTTCATTGAATTTAGACATGCGGTTTGCGATTAAATAATATTTTAAATTGCTGTCCCAAATTTTGAACTTAAAATTAAAACTGCCCAGAAAAATTTGAAAAAAAATTCAGTAAATCAAATCTATTGTGTTAGGCATTCTGGAAAAGTTTTGTTCAATTTGGACATACGATTGTGAGTAATCAACATCTTAAGTCTGGGTGGTTTGGCACTTGTTCGTTCCTATCCGTTGGATCAAAATTGGATGGCAGATACGTGGCCTAAGTCTCACGGTGACTTTGACAAGTAAAGTCGATGAATCTGAGTCCATTGGTGAGTGGGTTGTAGATCCACATGTTAGCACCGTTGCAAGTTACTATCTGTTGTTGTAGGGCAGTTCGTGTTATAGTGGAGCGCCTGTCCTCGAATCGCCGCCGACTTCACCTTTGCCATCCGGTAGCTCGCGATTTCGACCAACCTTGCGTCCTCTTCGCCTTCGTCGAGACGCCCCCTCTTGCGGTAGGGACATCTGATCCGGAAGCCACAGAAGGCACCACTCTTGCATGATGTAGTTTCCATGCCGCTTATGTTTGCCCGAGGTGGCGTCAGGAGCTCGAGAGGGTGCCGGATTGGGCGCAGCAGCTGGGGTACGAGAGCTCACAGGGGTGCCGAAGGAGGCCGTGCAATAGGAATTTGCCGCCCGCCTGCTGTGGGTGATCCATGGGGTCAATGGGAGGTTCGGCGAGGTGAGAAGGCGAGGGGATGGGGAGATCAGCGGGAATGGCGGCACTAGCGCAGAGAGAAGAAGCTCAAATGTCCCTTCCGCCAAATTGCACGCCCAGATTCAGGGCACAGAATATGCAGGTGGAAAAACTGGGTATATTGTGTTTTCCGCGGCTCGTTTCCCGCTCCCCCCAGCGCGCCCAGATTCAGCTCACATGATATGCAGGCGGCAAAAAAGGGCTAGTTTCGCATGATATACGCGGGCCGAAATTTCGCCCCATACTTCAAAAAGGCGGATATTATAGGGGTCACCGTCATTTGGGATCTGCTAGAGATGCTCTACTAGCCCATTCCTTGGAGTTAATGGCACCAGCGGTCACACAACTCGTCCTGGATGTGCACTTAAGTCACACTTCTCCAGAACGTGATTTTTTGGTCACACAACTCGTCATCTGGTGCACTTAAGTCACTGACCCCACCTGTCAGTCCGTTTTCCGTTGAAGTTGATGCTGACTGGACACGTAATTTTGCAAAAACCCCCTGTATTTTTGGACATTTGCAAAAAAACCCTATATTTTTGGACATTTCAAAAATTCAGGGGTTTTTTGCAAAAATACAGGGGGTTTTTTGCAAATGTTCAAAAATACAGGGGGTTTTTTGCAAAATTACGACTGGACACGTAATTTTGCAAAAAACCCCCTGTATTTTTGGACATTTGCAAAAAACCCCCTGTATTTTTGGACATTTCAAAAATTCAGGGGTTTTTTGCAAAAATGCAGGGGTTTTTTTGCAAATGTTCAAAAGTACAGGGGGGGTTTTGCAAAATTACGTGTCCAGTCAGCATCAACTTCAACGGAAAACGGACTGACAGGTGGGGTCAGTGACTTAAGTGCACCAGATGACGAGTTGTGTGACCAAAAAATCACGTTCTGGAGAAGTGTGACTTAAGTGCACATCGACGACGAGTTGTGTGACCGCTGGTGCAAATAACTCCCATTCCTTGGGTTGGAGGAAGAGACACAAGATGTCAGTTGAGAAGCTAGAGCCAGGTATGTCTGATGTTCCTGGTAACAGTTCAGTAACCTGAAATTTTGTGCCCCTCTGAGCAAAGTTGCGTGATCAAATAAATTTGAATAAACTTTAATTTCAGTTTGTAAAACTGGGTCAAATTGAGTACATGTACATGAAGTCGTGGGATCAAATTTTCTCTTCAGCCACAGTTTCCGACTGTTATCTCTCTACTATGTGGCTCTTCGCTGCTAAAAATATAAGTAGATTGAGAACGATGTTCAAACATGTGACATGTTTGTCAAAAAGAAACAATTCAGCAGTTGAGTCGTACGCACCTTGTTTAGTTCCGATAGCTGGATGAATTCAATAATTTAGATTAAATCGGACAGTAAAATGCCGAAACATAAAATATTTATCAAGAACCGGATATCCGGTGCCATGTATTAAAAACGTTGTCGAGAAGAAAAACTTGGCTAGAGCACAATTATTTTGAGCATCGATGTTGTTTTGCCATACAAGAGGAAGCACACATACTTCAAAGAAATCTTAAATCTTTTTTCATTGTTGATTATTGGTTAGTTGTTATTAGCATTGGTGGAGCTTGAGCTTCCTAGTGGGGCAAATGGGTTGGAGAGCCCAGAATTGCGGGCGGGGGCTGACATACATGTAGCTCTCTGTTAGTGTATATAGATATTTCATTTTGCAGTAAGCCACATGGTACACCCACTGTAGGTGCAAAAGTAAATAATGGCTATCTTAAGTTTGACGGTTTGGTGCAGCGAGTAAAGTCGTTCCAACTTGTCTACAATCATATATTTTTCCTCTGTACATATACTGCCTGCCCATGTCGCCGAGCAAACAAGTATGAGACTGTTTCTTTATCGTGAAGTTCTGTGGTTTGCAATTACCTTTTTGAAACAAGATGTATATATTATTATTTTTTAAACAAGGTGGTTGCAATTACTAATCTGGCATGACTATGCCTTAGGGATGAGCGGCATTGGGAGTAGTTCATCAACAAAGTAGGATGCCCAGGTAGTGCACAACTTGATTATACCACTAGTATGGTCTTCACTCTTGGCACATCTATGCGATAATCATCCCGAGGACTAGAGTCGCCTAGGTTTATCCATACGAGCTGTTACAACCCTCTCTTCATGTGAGGTGGCAGAAGGGAACAGGATGGAGAATGCAGTTTGTTTTCAGGGGCGACTCCTTCTGGTAGCCTCGATAGGCTCGACCCTATGCCTTGTGCTTGAAATCGTCGACTACACGCACCAACAGCAGAGCTGCTTGAAGATAAATGGCGGCGCTTGCTAGCTGATACAGGACGGAGGAAGACAAAGGCGTAAAGACCCACGAGGCAAGCGAAGTGGCCTTTAGAATGGTAGATAATTCCTGATACAGCCTAAAAAGGGATGATGGCCGGTAAAAAAGCAGTAATATTAAAAAAACTGTTTTTGTCTGAGGTGAAAGATAAGTAAAATGGCAGCTTATTTCTTTTGCCTAACTTTGTTTCCTTTCGGTAGAAGAATTATCATATTTTTCAGAAAAAATAAAATCAGTATTTTTTGAATTTGTCTAATGGATAATTTTCAAACTAGATGGGTAGAGAAGGATGTAGACAAAAGTCTCCAAGTTGTATATAGGACCGATGTTTTCCACATCGGTGAATTAATTAGAACGTGTAAACATCGGAAATTCACATTGGCTTCCGAGCTCATATGCTCCTGGTAGAACAAAATGATTTAAGAAATTAGTGAAACATTTCAAAAAAATCTGAAAATTTGTCGACGAACATATACAAATGTTGTATTTACGTGCTGAGTTTCGTGGTGAAATTACATTTGGTCTGTTCTGTGCAAAAAAGACAAACCAGTGGCCGAAATGGGATTTCAAAAACATTTTTGTAGACCACTGATTTTGTTATTTTTGCACAGAGAACCACACATGCATTTCATCGTGAAACCTGGCACGTATTAAAAAACATGCATATGTTCGTCACCAATTTTTTGCAGAATTTTTTGAAATATTTGACTATCTTTTTAAAAAATCTATCAGGAGCATATGAGCCTGGGAGTCAAAATGCCTTTCCCCTATAAACATACATTAATTACAAAATATAATTGTGATTGAATAACATATCTTTTGAAAAATTGTAGTTATTGTGATTGTGTTCACCATGTGTTTAAAACTCCCCCTTTTACTTTTGCCATATTCACAGAGGTAGTGGATCATTTTTACTGCCACACCATTTTTTGAGCCCACCCTCTGTTTTTGTTATGGATATGCCATTGGTTGTATTTAATACTACGGCAATCTACAAACAATTATATAGATGTCATGTAAATTTTATATGTTGTTACACTTATAAGTTCTATTTCAAGTTCAATCTTAACTGCCAAAGAGTTGAGTGTGAACCAAAAAAAATTTGTTGTTTCCTTCCATCAAAATGGATGGTTCCACTTTCCACCCCTATAGGCAACAATATGTATAGGTACAACCTTACCATTTATGTTAATTTTGTTTGTCCATAAATATGGCGATCCAGCAATGGAGACGCCATCGTGCCAATGAAGGGGTTGGAATAGTAGCCCTCGGCTTAATCCTTATCATTGTCTGGTTGTTGCTGGGAGATAGTAGTTTTGTGGTACAGATTTTTAATTGCTTTTGATCCGCTTGGTGGCCATCGAGCACATCGACATTTAGGGTGTGTTTGGTTGTGTGGCTATGAAAAACTGGTTGGGGCACCCCAACCACCTGGTTGGTGGTAGCCATTTTTCATGTTTGGTTGTTTGGGATGGTTGAGCCAAGTTTGTGTTTGGTTGAAGGGATAAAAAGTAGTTAGGGGTAGCCATATTTATGTTTATTTTGAGGGATTAGAGATGATTTGGTTGATATGGTAACTTATTGTTAAGATGGTGAGAATAACCCCATACTATATTTCAACTATTTAAAAGGGAAAGTGTGTTCAAATATTTAAAACAGAAAAGTTTGTTCAAATATTCTTAATATTTATAAGGGAAAAGTTTTTTCAAATATTTAAAAGGGGTAAAAAATAATATAATTTACAAAGAAAAAAATTGTTCAAATATTTTAAAGGGGCAAAAATTCTGTTTCATGAGTAAGGTGAGCATGCGGTAAAATGTGTCGCAAGTGACCGCGTGACTCGACCGTGGGTGGTTGGCTTTATTTTATCATATTTATTTTATCTTTATTTTTTAGTGTTGTCTACTCCCTTCATAGTTTTTGTCTTCTTACTTGGTTGTCCCATGATGAATCCGCTGGTTCAATGGCATGTCTTGTCAGTGTTGATTCCCCAACATGACCCATATATCAATTTTGGGGTCCCACCTATTGTGATGGGCGCGCTAGTAAAAGACCGAGGTTTAGAGTATGTTGCTAGAGCCAGTTTTTCCAACAAATTTTCGAACCGATTCTTTGGTATTAGTCGTTTTTTTGCGAAACTGACTTTGAATAAAAACCGTTAGACCATGGGTATTTCCAAATCTTTGGTATTAGTCGCATGTGCAAGTTTGGTCATGCAGTTGTTTTCATCTGAGCATGTTGAGATACGAAGGATGGAGGTAGACGCCGACCTTGATGTAACTTTTGGTTTTAGCGGGGATTTTACCACCCGCCGTACTATATGTTCAATTAATTGATAAAGTTTATTTGTTTTCTCAAAATTAGAGAAATCTAAGCTACATATCAAGAATATTTACAGACTTAAATGATTGTGCCATGTGTCAAAAAAAAACCACTACCAAAAATTTGTATACACATTTACCACCAGCTAGCGTACCTGCGTGCATGCCGCTCGGCTACCGTCTCTTCTCATACATACCGCACCTGTACAGACCTGCAGAGGAAGCACACCAAACCACATCAATTGTAGATACAAACATACTCCCTCTGTTCCGTAATATAAGATGTTTTAGCTATCCTAATATAAAATATATACGGATATATATAGATGTATTTTAATGTGTAAATTCACTCATTTTATTCCGTATGTAGTTCGTATAAGAATAGCTAAAACATTTTATGATATGGAACGGACAGAGTACGTACTAATACGTAGTCAATTGGTAGGGGACTGAGCATTACATCATACTGCATGGAAGGAAGCAACGGGAAAGTTGTTTTTGCACCTGGGCACCAGTGATCTCGCTTTAAAAAAATAGAAAGTTTACTTTTTTGTTTTGGAAAATTATGGAAAAAAAAGTATATGGATACGTATACATATGTTCTAGATAAACACTAAATTTCTTATGAAAATACGTTATATTTTAGGCTACACATAAAAGACAAAATTCGGGCCAAAATAGGGTATTTTTACTATACTCCATACAGCCACAAATTTGTTATTTTCTGTAGCCCACCGTAATATGTATTTTCAACCAAAACTTTGCACAAATATATATACAATGTATATGTATTCAATTTCAAAAAATTGGAATTTTTAGAAATTCAAAAGTATTATTTTTGATTTTTTTTTTTAAGTAGGATCACTGGTGTTCATGTGCACCAAATCCCTACTCGCAACGCAACATGCTATTAGGTTAGCAAACATACGTACATATACATGATCTTGTGGCCTCAAAAGCTGCATCGCTGGACAAATATACTCGGCGTAGACGATTTTTCCTGTAGTGAACAGGTTTAGTGAACTCTCTGAAGCTGCATCGCTGGACAAATATACAAATTTTAGATGCAATCGCTGGACATAGATCTCAATTTATTAGCAAAATTCATTTTCATTCCCAACATAAAACCTGGTCGATCCACGTAGCAAGCTAGGAAGTCCTGGTCCCGAGAGCTGTGCGCCCTTTATGCCTAGTGTTTCAGTCAAGGAGAGTACCAGCTGCACAGGGAAGATCCAGTGGAATGTACCATCTCAGACCATCAGAGGGTTTTAGTTTGTGGCTCCCCATATCCAGTGGATACCGAAGAACAAAATCTCTTCATATCTAGCATCGAATGCGTTGACGTTTAGCTGCTGCGGGGCTACAATACTCGGCCCTAAAACACTTTTACTTCTGCTTACACCGGCATGATCAGGAAAGGCAGGTTGGGCGACGAGGAGGACCATTATTCTTCCTGGAGAACATTACAAAGTAGGGAAACGATGGGGAGACCACCCGTGTAATCGATCGGCCCTCTCGGAGCATATGCCGCCTGAAGATCCATATCCTAAGGCTATAGCAGAGTATATAAGCGAAGCCGCGGCGCAGAATGTGTTCATTGACGAGCTTAAGAACTGACACACAACACTAAGCCAGGCAGGGGGAGCAATTTATTGGCACATATCATGTGTGTAGCGTGTGAATCCCAGGGCGCTTCTCCTTTGGCATGCAGGTGAAGAAGCTCCAGGGGCCAACTGATCAGTGCGTGCAGCCAGCTAGCGGTGCCGTGCGTGCCAAAGGAGAATTGCCCTGCGATTCATCTCAGCTGCTCGGCGATTCTGATGTCTGAGTGTGTGATCCAACAAATCAGCTATTCATGCACACACGCACGCGCACACGATAAGCTAGATACATGAAGCATGCGTCCCACCAGGCAAATCTTGCAATGCAAGTACGTTCACCTGAGATTAAATTACATGCTTACGTTTATATGTGATGGTTAAGTATGGTACACTTCGTCTTCCGTGGACTTTGCAGCCTCGCAGGTGCATCTTGCAGCTTAGCAACACGTTGGTGTTCAAATGTTTTAGTGGAGAGAACTAATGGGCTTGGTGGTTGTTGCTCTCATTCTTCTAACAAGTAAAACGGTATGCAGATAAACCTACACTCCTACAGGCTACAACCACCTCCAGAGAAGATCAAGTTACCGCAGCTGATGGCACAAGGTTTGCCGATGTTTATTCCTCGTATACCGTCATTGTTACTTCTCTAAGAAAAAAATTGACGACCCATAGGTCTTCCACTTCTACGCGGCATAGCTCCGTCAGAATTTCGCCCATTGCGGAAAATTCCTCACGGTCGCCTCCCGTAGGAATCTGTGTCGTGTCTCGGTCCCAGTGTGGCTGATCATCCTCTCGGACCAGCTACTGATCATCGCCTTGGTAAGCTATTACCTCACGAACTAGCCAATTAAACGTGAGGCCCTCCTTGGGCCGGTTTCTCCTTTTGCTCCTCAGCCTCTCGGGTATTAGCAACCGTTTCCAGTTGTTCCCCTCCCAAGGATAGGTTTTTACGCGTTACTCACCCGTCCGTCACTGGAAATACCACTTCCCGTTTGACTTGCATGTGTTAAGCATGCCGCCAGCATTCATCCTGAGCCATGATGAAACTCTTCATGAGATTCATAGTTGCATTACTAGAACTAATATTTGGAACTTCACTGATTAAACATTTTATATGGTTACTATTATAATACTTGTGGGAGGATTTGAAGAGAAACTTGGAAGTATGTGACGGCAATATCGTTAATCAGCTCACACACTTCCAGAGCCACTTAAGCAATAAATACCCCCAATTACAATAATATTTACCATTTATATTTAGCCTGAAATTATTCAATTATATATATTTCATAAGAAAGAAGACATTTTATGACTTATTGTTGAATAACTTGCAAGTTCTTGAACAAGTGACGTTGAAACTCTCAGCCCAAGCAAACTCAATTGATCCAAGGTCATGTGTGCGTCCCTCAGTGACCCATCTGGCAGGGAAGCAATAAGTTTCAATGCATCTCTATCAACATTTAGGCCATCGCTAGTACAAATCCACTGCTCTTCATGTTCAACTCATGTAAGACACTTGGGAGGATATTTCCTTCAAGTCTCTCGGCTATGACTTTCCTTGTGGCTATCTTATTAATGATTTTCACTCTTATTGTGTCCATAAGATAATCAACCGGAAGCTCCTTTTCATCCTTAATCCAATTGTTGAAGCACTCGGAAATGTTGTTGTTAACATAATCAACCTTGCATTCTTTGGAGAACTTTGATCTGCTCCATACCAGGTTTCGGTACTTGTATAACCACGGGATTGCTTTAGGACAAGTTGCATCAGTTTTTTCATCAGTGTACATACCCAGGCGCAAGGCCAAATGTACTTCAGGACATCACCTTTAAATTTCTTCCTGAAATTTGCCATGAGGTGTCTAAAGCACTCCCGATGCTCTGCTTCACCTTTAAAAACTTCTTTGACAGCATATGCTAATCCCTTGCAAGCATCTGTGTTGGCTGGCCGTCGGGGGCGTCGAGAGGAGCACGGGCTAGGGTTTCGGACGGTCGACTCGGCGCCTTCTTTCCATGGTGGTTTGGTAGGGATTGAGGCGCACCACTGGGGAGATCCACCGCTGGGCTAGGGGGATGCGGTGGTCGCTGTCGGGCTGGGGGACGAGGTGGCCGCCGCCGGGCTGGGTAGGAGGCGGTGGTCGGGACTTCTGTATGCGCAAGGTTCAGTTCGACAGCATCCCTTCATTCTTCAGTTAGATGTGTACCGGGGGTAAAATGGTAAATACTAAATTTATTAATCGGCAAAAAAATTATCTATCTCACGGAGGTAAACGGAGTGGCAAAACCCAATAACGTGGCCATCGAAAGATGGATGGTACATACCTACAGAATGATCTTTTGATGGTATAGAGCTACAGTCTGCATCTTTTAATGGTACAGACCCAATTTTCTTTTGTTTTTCTGTGACACTAGCTGTGCACACCCTTCAGCAACTGCGCCTGCGCTGCGTAAAATCGTAGCATATGGTAATGCTAGCAGTACGTACCTGGCAGGTATTCGTGGCATTCAAATATTTTCAGGGAAATAGACATCTTTGACATGTTAAACAATCGATGTACAGAACAATCTACATTCTTACAGATCACTACAATTACAGAGAACCATCCATAGAGATGGAGTTAGCTACATGTAAAACTGGTGGACCCTCCGTGTCAGCATGTCATCTTGGAGATTTCACTGAAATGCACCTTCCGCACAATACAAGCCTCGATAAAGCTCGTGATCTTCGCGTCCTGATCTTCAATGCCGAGATCTGCAGCGAAATAACAGGATATCACTCGGCAAGGGGGAGAAAGAATAGGAGCAAAGATAAGCATGACCTAGAAATATTCTATCACTGTTTGATCAACAAGAAATTGTTGCATCCCATCGCATACAGCCACTTTCCAGTCCGAAGTCCGAATTAAACTAAGATGTACTGCTGAAGATGATCCTTTTGAAAACTGTATGGTGTTTCTGTTTGGCACTCTTTTGAAACTACTATTTACCTCATCTTTTGGAAGCGTATATTCTACTGTACTACTTTCAGTGAGTCAACTATATGAAGGTGGGTCCTAAAGCGAACAAATCTTCAAAGAGAGTTGGTCCAATCAAGTTTCAAGCTACCCAGGCTTGACGTGTTGCAAAACATTTATTACCATGGTTACTGGCAATATTTGTTCATGCTGTATACAGACTACTTTTCGGGGGACAGCTATCAAACTATGTGTCTTAAATGCCTCTTCCCAAGTACAGTACTATTTACTTTGGAGAATGGAAAATATATAAACTATGCTAGGACTGAAGTTTTTCAGGTTGTGTGATCTCAGGTCATTACCTTCCGTCTAGTAGTGCTTGAAGCTTTCCAACAGAGCAGACTCGACCTAGGCTCCAATCTCCTACAAATAGATAAACATTCCAAAATTATGTTCTAGAACTGACAACTGGAACTTTTCAGTTCTCGCATTTCAGTAATATGTAACCAAATTATAAAATATAGACCGCAGGTTCTATTCACAGGGAATATTGCACACTAAAGGTTAAAATAACTACCATACTAGAGCTGAAGAAATGTAATTGCTTGTAGTATGGAATTGCTTACATATTCTCTTGCTCTAGCTTTTCTGTTATGGACATGGCTTTCTGTCTCGACCAGCCTCCATTTTGGGAACAACCTTCCGCCCTATTAATAACATGAGCAAGAGATACCTTGCCTCTTACTATGTTTCTTTGTCGATCATGTTCATTATTCACATCTATTCCTCCTCGGATACCTATATTTTCTTGGTCTTGCGATGACAAAGCTGCTGCTTCCCGTACACTTTGTCTTCTTTTATCTGTGGCAACAACACCAGCATCTGGTTTGTCGTACCATTCCATCTGAGAAGGCCCCACTTCAATAATCTCACCTTCAGTCAATATGTGTGGATCAGATTGCATCCACCTTGTCTGATTTGAGCTAGCACCCTTGGCCATGCTGCTTTTATGGAGCCTCCTCACTAAATTCTCACCTCCAGAAGAAACTGAACTATGTTTCGTAAAAGACCTCCTTAAAGCGATGTTAGAAGAGGTATCCTCACGATAAGGTGAAATAGCTGGAACACCTCCCCCAGCCTCCTCCGATTCATATCGGATTTCAAGTATTATAGCAGAAGAAAGAACAGACTCAAATGCTTGCAATATTTGTTCCCTGGATTTTTCTGCTTTGGACTTATTGACACAAGAGCTGAATAATAACTGCACAGTTGGTGCTGCAGGAGGAAAACAACAAAATGTAAGAACAAAGGTTATTGAAACACTATCCGTACAATAGCACAAATTAATCTTTGGTTAGTTACAGTATTTTGTGTTTCAGAATTACTTCCCTGCAGTTTTAAACCTGCTAGCACTCATGAAGAACTCATCAAGCCAAACACGAAATATTCCGTACCTAGTGGAGAGGACAACGGCCTAGAAGCAATACATATGTGGGGAGCGACCCAAATGGGACAGTGGCCAGCTAATAGTCAGTATAATACTTGATCACCCCATGCTAACATAAAAAAGCAAGATTATCCTAATGCAGTACTACTTATACTTTTACATTCAAAGCTATCCTTAGCAAGATAACAATGATAAGAGCAACATTTTCCATAGGCATATTGTGTACTATCTTGACATTGTGTAACCAGTAATACAAACAGAAATGGGAATAAGAGGGAATCTTGCGTGTGCCAAGGCTGACAGAAATAACCCGAGCTATCCTTAGCAAATTAACAATGATAAGAGCAACATTTTCCATAGGCATATTGTGTACTATCTTGACATTGTGTAACCAATAATACAAACAGAAATGGGAATAAGAGGAAATCTTGCCTGTGCCAAGGGTGACAGAAATAACCCGTCCCTCTTTAGCCATCATTTTTCTCAATGAATCTGACTGAACATTCTCTAGAACAGCTTGCCAAATCATCTCATTGTCGGTTTTGCTACATTTAGATCCTTCATTCACTCTGGTAGCACTTGATGACAACTTATAGCCATCTGGTGTATGTTCCCTGGGTATCCCTCCACCATGGTAAATGTTTGCCATGACATTGCTAGAAGAAATCCCCAGATTAGCATTTTTGTATTGCTGATTTTCCTGGTCATATCTTCTTGATAAACCATGGGGACCACCATATGTCTCGTTATGATCTGTAATACCCTGGTTAAAACTTGTACTTGTGGATGAACTTGGCAGCATATATTGTTTATCAGGAGCAAGCTGAAGGAGAGCAGCTGTAAGCCAGGTCATCTTATCATTAGAGACCCTCAACTGTTTTTCAGCTTCTGACAGCGTTTTCAAGGCCTGGCGCAGTTTTTCCATATCCTCCTTTGATACTGCAATAAGTGTACCAAAATATTAAATTGTGAGAACAGAATATATACTGTAAGTAGACTTCATGCAATAATCATTTCTAAAAAAAAGACTTTCCTGTAATACATAGCTCAGATGCAAATTTATCCTTACTGTAAAATCATCTCAAAGTTGAAAGTGAAATAAAAAGAGGTAATGTTGCTTACAGGTTGGACGTTTGAAGAATTTTCTTCGAACTCCTTGTGTGAATGTGTAGGTGCCAGCAAGGATATCAGTTATTATTGTGGCAAGTTGAGACATCAGGGACAAAGGCTCAACACCTGTTTCAGTAATATCACGTAGAGTTTTCACTGTGTTGGCAGTGTCAGCAGATAGTGCCAAATCAAGCAAATTTACCAACTTATCATCAGAAACCAAGCCAACCTGTCCAGGCAAACAATTTCTGGTTGTTACTGTCAGGTAATGAAGTATTAGACATGGGAATCATACCGCCACAGTTAGAATACAAGTAATGTATTATCTAGAGAGAGAAAATAGGCATTGTACAAAATAAAATCTTTGCTGCTTCCGGTGTGCCAAAATGGGAACAGACATTTGAAGAGAAACTTGGAAGTATGTGACGACGATATCGTTAATCAGCTTCCAAACATGTTCCAGAGCTACTTAAGCAATAAATGCCGCCAATTACAAAATTATTTACCACTTCTATTTAGCCTGAAATTATTCAAATATATACATACATGACATAATAAAGAAGACATGTATGACTTATTATTGTTGAATAACTTACAAGTTCTTGAACAAGTGACGTTGAAATTCTCTGCCCAAGCAAACTCAATTGATCCAAGGTCATCTGTGCATCCCTCAATGACCCATCTGACCGGGAAGCAATAAGTTTTAATGCATCTCTATCAACATCGAGGCCATCGCTAGTACAAATCCACTGCAAAGTGTTGACTATGTCGCATTCCTTCAGTTTCGGGAAAAAGAACTTTTGGCACCTTGACATAATTATATGCGGGAGGTCGAGATTGGGGCTGATGAGAACAAAAACGACACGCCGGGGTGCACGCTCGACAACCTTCGATATGACACTCCACGTATCGGGCGGCAAGGTGTTGCAATCATCCACTATGAACACCCTGTGATGGGCAGGTAGCGGCGAAAGCATCACGTTGTCAAGGATATCCACAATGCTGTCCAGGTCAATGTTACCAACAGGCCCAATCTCCACCAAGCTCCTGCTCTTGCCCAGGTTGTGCGCGATACACGACGCGCATGTATCGCAGGGCCTTGGGTGCTCAGCAGAATGGCAATTCAGCGCCTTGGCAAACACCCGAGCGCACGATGTTTTGCCTGTGCCGTGCGGCCCATAGAAGACGTAAACGGACCCAATCTTCCTCTTCAGAATGGCATTTGACAGTGCCTGCACAACCAAGCTCTGCCCAACAACGTCCTTGAAAGTCCTTGGCGCATACTTCTGCGTGAGGCTCCGGTGCCGGCCACGCTGCGACTTCTGCCCGGAACGCGCCTCGGACATGAGATCGGAGTCCAGCTCGCTGCTCTGATTGGAGAAAATCCCCAGCTCCCCAGAGAAGCTCCTGGAAATGCCACGGATGCCATTTCCCCTGGCGCCCTCCCCGAGCAGCGGCAGTGAGTCGGAATCTGAACTGTTGGAGGAAGTTAGCCTGGCGGTCACCGGGAAGTGCGGGTGCGAGCGCGACCCGTTCATGTAACCGCCACCGCCGCAGGAGGCGGCGGAGGTGGCGGCCGCCGCCGAGGCCGACTTGGGGTCAGACAGGCCGCACGAGAGGCTCCGGCCGGCCATGTCGAGGATGGACCTGCTGCGGTTGTGGAGGCGCGACCAGTTCCAGGGGATGCCGCAGACGTTGCGCGAGTCCTGCGACGCCTGCGGGCGCTGCTGCTGCTGCAGCTCCTCGCTGCCGTCGTCGCCGGCGCCGGCGCCGAAGTACTTGGTGCCGCAGACGGCCTCCTGGGAGCTGGAGTTGGCGGAGAGGGCGGCCCTGGCGGCGGCCCCGGGGCGATCTAGGGCGGCGGCGGATGGCGCGGCGCGGCGGCCCTGGCCGCGCTTGAATCGGCGGCGCGGGCGGCGGGCGGGCCTGGCGTCCTCCGCGAGCTGGTCGAGGAGGGTCTTGAGCGCGCTGCCGCGGTCGGCGGCGTCGGGGTCGGCGGCGACCCGGTTGGAGGCGGAGTCGACGGAGCGGCGGGTGGAGGGGTCCCGGAGCGAGCGGGAGCGCTGCATCGCGAGGAGGTCCCGCATCAGCGCGGCGGACGCGGAGGCTGAGGCGGACGAGTCGCCGCCGGTCGGGCTGCGCCTCCGGCCGGACGCGCCGGTGGCGTGCGCGTGGTGGTGGCGCAGGTGGATGCAGTTGCTGAGGCGGGCGTGCCCGCCGAGGTGCTCGCCGCCCGCCGCCGCCTCCGGCGCCGGGTTTTCCGGCTGTACCGCTGGCGCCGGCATTGGCGCTGGTCCGCAACGAACTCTGCCGCTAAATCATTTGGGCTGGCTCTACGAGATTCGCGTCGCTCGTGTTTCACGGGAAGCAGTGGAGAGAGAGGGAGGAGGTGGGGTGTGGCCTAGTGAAGAAGTAGGCGTCCAGGTCCAGCGGGGGAGACTGGCTGTGAACTTGTGATGTGATGCTATGGGCTATGGCCGTCGCGTGATCGCGTCTAGGGACTGCGGCACGGCTGCACGACCGAGCTAGAGAAGGTGGGGCACCCGGCGGCGGCCGTTGGACGGTTGGGCTCATGGCCAAACTACAACATTCAAAAACAACTCAATCTTTTCTTCCAAACAAAGAGAATACAATTCAATATATGGACCAGCCGAAAAAATATAATACTATATCAAATAGGAATATGTTTGTGTGCATCGAGTGATGTAAGAGACCCTGCTTTATCTCCCTTTTTAAAAGATACAGATAAAAACGAAAATTATCCAAATTCGAACAAACATAGAAAAACAAAGAGCTCTCAACGGGCACAAAACTAAGTTACACAACTCTTGAAACCCTCAAATATAGCCTCATTTTTTCAGCTCGAATTTTATAGTTTCTTCCATCACCCACCATGTCCAAGCATTTATTTTTCATGTTAAATTTCTTTTATCTACGGGGATAAAAAGAAGGGGCTCCTGATTCCAAATGGCATGCATGGATTTTCAAAAGCCTTTTTGGTTTGTAGGATTCTAAAACGGCAGAATATGAAAAACATAAGAATATAACAGAAATGCATGTGTAAAACGAAGGATTAGAAAACATAGAATGTTTGTAAACTTGGATGTTAGGTTCACAAGAATCATAACATGTCCCTTTTTATTTCTGTTTGATGCAAGCAACGAGAATGTGTCCGAAATTTGTCCTTTTTTCCTCTGAGAACGGAAACTAAAGCATGTAACGGATTTGGTGTTGTGAAAAAAAGGAACGGTGCTTAGTGCACCTCAGTTTTGTCTTGCTTGTTTGATTTTTGTCTCATGCTGCTTTTTTCCAGTGAGCCTCTCCCCACAATCCAGATGATAGGGATGGTCGAAACCCTTGTTTTTTGACACCTCCATGTGGTTTCAGTCAAGGATTTTTTAATTCAACTAGGAGTGCTTTTTTATATCAAAATGCACAGCAGGGCCGTCTCCAGAAATTCGGGGCCCCTGTGCGAAATACAAAATGGAGCCCTAAAATTTGAAATTTGCACATCACATAGCAAATAAAGATACTTTCACTTTATTATAAAACTTCAATATGTGTTATTTCGTACAATACTTTGATCAGTAATTCGGCCCGATCGCGTCACAGACTCATAGCGGGATTGTATGTCTCTTGTGCCGCGGTATCAAACTTTCCAATCCCTAACCGCTGCTACAGTGCGACATAATCATTAAATCAGCTCGTCAAAATTTCCAATCCCTAATCACGGTGGCAGATGGAAGTACTAGGCCTAATTACCTCGTCACTCGAGCAGTAATGATCCGCCTAGCATTACCTTTTTCAAGCGACTTACCAAAATTTAAATGAAAAATCATGGTTTAGCATATCTACAATCATTTGTCACGGGATTTTCTAAGTTGGCAAGAGATGTCTGTTATGATTCATCATCGCAAGAAAACATGCACACACTATTGGTAACAGTGTGTCACACTATATTCTCTAGACCACAACAGCTTAACTAACCAGAGCACTGCTTCTGTTCTTGTGTGGTTTGTCGTTAATAATCAGCTGCCCATGGTCGATCGACGCCAATCACACAAAACAATTGGCATCACAATCACATAACGTGCAGTCGTGCATGCACTGTGTTGGAGCGGGCGACACGAAGTGCCACATCAGTACGTCGTTACAATGTGCACCGCAGAAACATCGCTGCACCGTATCTCATAATATGTTTGTCTAGAGTAATTTGAGGAAATACTTTTAGGTTTAAAGTTTTCCAAATGCCTCTCATGCCGAAGGTACTTCCCTATTTTGGAATTGATCTTTTGCTCGAAGTAATGAAACCCAGGAGAAAGGGATGAAAAATCGAATACGATACAAGGGGAAAAAAATATGTTGCTTTCTTTTCAAGCTTCACTACATGTGCCACTCATGACATGGTATCCGTCCGACCTCGAGTATATGTAGAGAGACGAAATGCACAATTTTATCTGGCAAGTAGGTGTGACATTATTTATTGCATGAAAATTGCTAGAGTACATATTCATTTTAATTGTTAGGATGCTTTTTATTTTAAAAAGGAGAGTATACCCTAGTCAATGCACGTGCACATATCTATTTTCTTGAATAGTCATTATCATTAAGAGTTTACAATTCATGAATCACACATGGTGGATACATAGACCAACCAGCGGAATAAAAATCATTTTGAAACCGTCAATTCATCCTTTTCATCTCGACTTATATTGTTTCTTCAACCAACCACCATGACCAAGCATTTTAATTTCATGTTAAATTTCTTTTGTCTACGAGAACCAAAGGGTCCCTGATTCCACGTGGCTTTTGAAGGCCTCTGTGGTTTACATGGTTCTAAAAAGGCGATTATAGAAAACATTGTAAACTTGGGTGTTTAGTTCAAAAGAATAAAAAACAGGATCCTAATAAACATGAGCAAATGAAAGTCAAACCACATCAAAAAAGTATATTTAAGATGTTATAATGCCACTAAAGATCTCATTTTTTTCATGAGTACGAATTTGAAAAGGTTTTGAAAACGTATTGTCAATTTCCTATGCTCATCTCTAAAATTTTCATCAAGTAAGTTTTCGTCTATTTTTATTTTCTGAGAAGTAGAATCATCCAAAATAATCGTATGAAATCTTTTAAACCAAAAAGGTCAAAAGCATTGAAATGTTCAACTAGGCGACCCACCTGCCATGTCATTTTTTTATTTTCAGTTTGATTGATGCAAGCAACCGAGAAATATGTTCAGGCCCCGCTGGGAAATCTGTCTTTTTTACACTGAGAAGAGAAACTAAAGCATGTAACGGATTTGGTAATGCTTAAAAAAAGGAACATTGCTTAATGCACACCCTCCGTTTTTGTCTTGCCCGTCTAATTTTTGTCTCATGATGCACTTTTCAGTGATCCTCTCCCCACATGGTAGGGATGGTAGAAATCCTTGTTTTCTGACACCTCCATGAGGTTTTCAGCCGAGTTTTTTTTTTAAATCAACTAGGAGTACTTCTTCAAAGCAAAACGCTCAGCTGCAAGCAATACCTTTCCAAGCGACTTCCCGAAATGAAAGAAAATCGTCAGGGTTTAGGAGATCGATATAATGATTCATCATTGCAAGAAAACGTGCGCCCTACTTGGTAACAGTGTCGCACTGTATTCTCTAGAGGACAAGTGCACATCTTAGCTAACCAGAGCAGTGCTTGCGTGGTTTGTGGTTAATTAGCTGCCAATCACAAAAACAATTAGCATCATGTAGCGTGCACGCCGTGTGCTGAACGGGCGACACGAGGTCTATTAGTCTTCTCTCCGTCGAAAGGACACCAGCGCACGACAGATATCGTGCCAAGCCTCTCACTCACTGCAACTGCGCATGCCCTACAAACGAGGTGGATACCGCATAGTTCGCAGGGCCGGTAGCACCGTGCATTCTTTCATTCAAAGCGGGCCCCACGTTTTATCTTCAACAATGATACGGGTGCTCGGAGACGGAAACACTTAGCGGGGCCGAACGGCTAGTAGGCGCCGAAAATGGCAAGACCCACACACTACGTGGCCCAACAAATGGCTTGATTGGACTGATTATCCCGCGCTGGATTTTTGCTAAACATGGACGACTGTACGACTACGTGATGGTGTCTCTACAATCTACGACGTGGGGACGAGGGCGAATCTTTGAAGCACGAAACGCCAAATTATGTGCTATTCCAAATCAATGTAAAACACCACCTTCTTCTAGGTTGCAGTGATTGATGTAGCCCGGTCAAGAACTTCAAATCTTGATGTACCACATGCCATGCGGCATCGCGGTCCGGGTGACAAGGGACTCTGAACTTTCACATCACTCTGGAGGTTTGTCGACTCTTCTGTAACGCCAGCGATCAAGAATGGAGTGACTGCCCTTCAGCCATAGCTGTCGACGGAGAGCACAACGTCAAGGTTTCGCCCCACTAGTTGCATCACCCGAGCCACTTCCATGCCAAACACAGGATGGGCTGATCATTGCGGAGTTAGAGCAAACTCAATCAGGGTGCACTACCATTTAATATGCACTAATTTAGCTCACCAGGGTGCACTAATGATTGATTACAGGGGTGCACACAGTGATTTTTAGCTAATTTTAAGGTTTAAAAAAAAACTACCGGGGTTCCTGTGCACCCGGCTGGTAGCATGTAGCTCCGCCAGTAGGGCTGATAGCATTGCCGGTCCGAGTCTTCCTTTGTCCTCTATGGCCGGTGAGAAGAAACTCGCTCCACCGCATCTCACATGTTTTTCTAGACTGGAACCCAACGATGTAATTTCAGTAAGTACTTTTAGGTTTAAAGTTTTCCTAATGCCTCTCATTCCGAAGGTCTTTTCATATTCTCGAATTGATCTTTTGCTAGAAATTATGAAACCCGAGAGACATGGATGAAAAATGCAATCCAATACAACGGAAAAAATAAACGGATTCTTTTCAAGCTTCACTACATGTGCAACTCATGACATTGTATCTGTCCGACCTCGATTATATGTAGAGAGACGAAACACACAATTTTAGCAGGCAAGTAGGTGTGACATTACTTATTGCATGAAAATTTTCTAGAGTACATATTCACTTTAGTTGTTAGGACGCTTTTTATTTTTTTAAAGGAGAATATACCCTAGTCTCTGTATCAGTTGGTGCACATGATCCATTTTCTTGAATAGTCATTATGATTAAGAGTTTACAATTCAGGGATCACGCATGGCGCATATATATAGACCAACCAACGGAATGAAAAGCATTTTGAAACCTTCAATTATAGCTTCATCGTTTTCATCTCGACTTATAGAAAACACTGTAAACTTGGGTGTTTGAAAAGGTTTACATGAATCCACGTGGCTTTTCAAGGCCTCTTTGGTTTACATGATTCTAAAAACGAGCGAATATAGAAAACTCTGTAAACTTGGGTGTTTGGTTCGAACTAATAAAAAACACAGTGATCCTAATAAACACGATCAAATGAAAGTCAAACCACATCGAAAAATTATATTTAATTAAGATGTTATAATGCCACTAAAGATCCTATTTTTGCTCCTATTTTTGCGTGCGTACGAATTTGAAAAGGTGGTGAGAACGTATTGTCAAATTCCTGTGATGTTCCTTAAAATTGTGATGTAGTGATTTCTTATCTATTTTTTATTTGCTCCATTTCTTGAGCCAATCGGGTGAATAGTGCCACGGTAGAGAAGATTTTTTTAGAGGAAGGCCTCGCCCTGATTCCATTTTATAGAAACCACAAGTTTTGCTACATCATTTCAGTTTCGACACGGTAGAGAAGTTTATGTTTACTTTGTTTTTCTCCACTTCTCCGTTGTACCAAAGAGCCTCTCACTTCAGTATGGTTCTAAACTTCAGAAGACTTCTTCTGCATGGTTATGCGTAAAGGCGCTACTTGTTTTGCAGGATTTTAAAGACGAAGAAGTAGGAAAAACATAGGATTCAGATGCCGTGTTATTCTGACCCCCACATGAATAGCAGACACATGAATATACAGTAGATGTTATCTGGTTGCACCATAGAAAATACGTGGGAATTTCAAACAAAGAAAAAAGTTTCATGAGGTTGGACTCAAGGAAAGATTTCCTATGGAATTACATCAAAGCGAACATAGGAAAAAAATCTTAAGATTTCGTATCCTATTATGCAAACCAGCCACATAGAGAAATTTTCTGAGAAGTAGAATTATATAAAATAATTGTATGAAATCTTTTAAACAAAGAGGTCCAAAGCTTTCAAATGTGGCTGGATTTTTGTATAGTGCAACGAGATAACATCTACTGCACATTCATGTGCCCACGTCGCCGGTTCAAGCGCGCGGCCCGGCGTCCTCCGCGAGCTGGTCGAGGAGGGTCTTGAGCGCGCTTCCGCGGTTGACCGCGTCGGGGTCGGCGGCGACCCGGTTGGAGGAGGAGTCGACGGAGCGGCGGGTGGAGGGGTCCCGGAGCGAGCGGAAGCGCTGCATCGCGAGGAGGTCCCGCATCAGCGCGGCGGAGGCGGACGCGGACGACTCGCCCCCGCCCGTCGGGCTGCGGCGCCGCCCGGACGAGCCGGTGGCGTGCGCGTGGTGGTGGCGCAGGTGGATGCAGTTGGTGAGGTGCGCGTGGCCGCGGAGGTGCTCGCCGCCCGCCGGCGTCGGGTTTTCCGGCGGTACCGGTGGTGGCGCCGGCATTCCGCAACGAACTCTGCCGCTAAATCATTTGGGCTGGCTACGAGATTCGCGTCGCTCGTGATTCCCGGCAGTGGAGAGAGGAGGAGGTGGGGTGTGGCCCAGTGAAGAAGTAGGCGTCGGGTCCAGCGGGGGAGACTGCTGTGAACTCTGATGTGATGCTAATCTATGGCCGTCGTGTCTAGGCACAGAGCACGACCGAGCTAGGGATGGTGGGCCACCCGGCTCGCCCGGCCGTTGGACGGTTGGGCACTTGGGCTCATGGCCAAATTACAATCTTTCAAAAAAAAACTCAAATATTTTTTTTCAAAGAAAGAGCATACAATTCAGTATTATGGACCAACCGAAAAATTATAATACTATATCAAACAGGAATATGTTTGTGATGTAGAGACCATACTAATTTCCCTTTTTTTGTCTGATAAAAACAAAATGCTCTAAAGGATTAACAAAATTCAAACAACCATACATATATAAACAAAGAGCTCTCAACATGCAGAAAATTAAGTTACACATCTTTTGAAACCTTCAAATATGTCCTCATCTTTTTCATCTCGACTTTTATTGTTTCTTCCATCAGCCACCATGTCCAAGCATTTATTTTCGTGTTAAGTTTTTTATCTAGGGCCTCCTGATTCCAAACTGCCTGCATGGATTTTTAAAGGCCTTTTTTGGTTTAATGGATTCTTAAAACGGCAGAGTATGAAAAACAGAAAATATAATAGGAATGCACGTGTAAAACGAATGACTAGAAAACATAGAATGTTTGTAAACTTGGATGTTAGGTTCACAACAATCATAACATGTAAGGATGCGAAACGGGACCTATTTATCCCACTTATACTTTATTTTGTACTACATGTCTAGTACAAAATCTTGGACCAAAATTTTATACTATACATGTATAAAATGGACTATAAGTAAGACAAATGAGTCCCATTTTTACATCCTAATAACATGTCACCTTTTATTTCTGTTTGATGCAAGCAACGAGAATATGTTCGAGCCCCAGCCTAGGAAATTTGTCCTTTTTCCTCTGAGAACGGAAACTAAAGCATGTAACGGATCTTATGTTGCTAGAAAAGGAACGGTGTTTAATGCACCTCAATTTTGTCTTGCTTGTTTGATTTTTGTCTCCTGCTGTTTTTCCAGTGAGCCTCTCCCCACAATCCACATTATAGGGATGGTTGAACCCATTGTTTTTTGACACCTCCATGTGGTTTTCAGCCAAGTATTTTTTAATTCAATCAACTAGGAGTACTTTTTTATAGGAAATTGCACAGCTCATCCAAGCATTACCTTTTTCAAGCGACTTGCTGAAAATTGAATGAAAAATCATGGTTTAGCAGATCTAAAATCAGTTGTCCAGAATTTTCTAAGTTTTTTTTTGAACAAGCAGAATTTTCTAAGTTGGCAAGAGATATCTGCTATGATTCATCATCGCAAGAAAACGTGCCCACTCTTGGTGACAGTGTGCCACACTGTATTCTTTAGAGTAGCTAGTAAGTACTGTACAGCTTAACCAAACCAGAGGTCCAGAGCAGTGCTTCACGTGCTTGCGTGGTTTGTCGTTAATTAATCAGCTGCCCATGGTCGAATGTCGATCGACGCCAATCACACAAAACAATTGGCATCCGTTTGTAGTTTTACTCGTCCTCGCACTGTGCTGGAGCAGGACGAACACGACGTGCACCGCAGAAACATAGCTGCACCGCATCTCACAATATGTTTGTCTAGAGAGAAACCACACAATATAATTTGAGGAATTACTTTTAGGTTCAAAGTTTTCCTAATGCCTCTCATTCCGAAGGTACTTTCCTGTTCTCGAATTGATCTTTTGCTCGAAGTTATGAAACCCGGGAGAAGGGATGAAAAATCCAATCCGATACAAGGGGGGACAAACATGCGGCTTCTTTTCAAGCTTCACTACATGTGTCACTCATGACATGGTATCCGTCCGACCTCGAGTATATGTAGAGAGACGAAATGCACAATTTTATCTGGCAAGTAGGTGTGACATTACTTATTGCATGAAAATTGTCTAGAGTACATATTCACTTTAATTGTTAATATTCACTATAATTGTTAGGATGCTTTTTATTTTTAAAAGGAGAGTATACCCTAGTCTCTGTATCAGTTGGTGCACACATCCATTTTCTTGAATAGTCATTATCATTAAGTGTTTACAATTCATGAATCACACTTGGTGGATACATAGACCAACCAGCGGAATAAAAATTATTTTGAAATCGTCAATTATAAATTCATCTTTTTCATCTCGACTTATATTGTTTCTTCGACCAACCACCATGACCAAGTATTTTAATTTCATTTTAAATTTCTTTTGTCCACGAGAACCAAAAGGGTCCCTGATTACACGTGGCTTTTCAAGGCCTCTTTGGTTTACATGGTTCTAAAAAGGCGAATATAGAAAACATTGTAAACTTGGGTGTTTAGTTCAAAAGAATAAAAAAAGGATCTTGATAAACACGACCAAATGAAAGTCAAATCTCATAAAAAAAGCATACTTAACTATTTAAGATGTTATAATGCCACTAAAGATCTCATTTTTTTGTGAGTACGAATTTGAAAAGGTGGTGAAAACCTATTGTCAAAATCCTACGCTCATCCCTAAAATTGTGATCAAGTAAATTATTTCTTCTGTTTTTTATTTTCTAAGAAGTAGAATATATCATCCAAAATAATCATACAAAATCTTTTGAACCAAAAAGGCCCAAAGCATTCAAATGTTCAACTAGGTGACCTGCCATGTAATTTTTTATTTTCAGTTTGATTGATGCTAGCAACCGAAATATATTCAGGCCCAGCTGGGAAATCTGTCTTTTTTGTAGCCGAGTTTTTGTAAAAAAAATCAACTGGGAGTACTTCTTTGTAGCAAAACGCTCAGCTGCAAGCATTACCTTTTCAAGCGACTTGCCGAAATGAAAGAAAATCATCAGAGCAGTGCTTGCGTGGTTTGTGGATCGATAATGATTCATCATTGCAAGAAAATGTGCTACTCCGTACTTGGTAACAGTGTCGCACTGTATTGTCTAGAGGACAAGTGCATCTTACCTAACCAGAGCAGTGCTTGCGTGGTTTGTGGTTGATTAGCTTCCAATCACAAAAAACAATTAGCATCACGTAGCGTGCATGCACAGTGCTGAGCGGGCGACATCCATTCGTCGTACCCACATATCGAGCCAAGCCTCTTTGGTAGGGCCTACAAACGAGGTGGGTGCCGCATAGTTCGCGGGCCCGCGTTTTATCTTCACGATGATACGGACGAGAGCTCGGCGACGGAGGTCGACACGAGCCGCACACGACGTGGCCCAGGAAATGGGTTGATTGGACCGATGATTTTTTTTTCTTGCGGAAGATTGGAATGATAATCGCGCGCTGGATGTTTGCTAAACATCGGCGACTGTACGACTTGGTGATGGTGTCTCGACGATCTGAGTACCACATGGGAACGAGGGCGAATCTTTGAAACACGAAATGACAGATTAGATGCTACTCCAAATCAATGTGAAACACCGTCTTCTTCTACTAACTCCGTTCCTAAATATAATATTTTAGGTATTTGGCATGTTACCTAGATGCGGACTATAATAAATTAACATTCACACTAAAATGTGTTTAGATACATGTAAATACATGTGAATCTGGAAAAATGTTAAAACTTCTTATATTTACTTAGAAACGGAGGGAGTTGGTTAGAGTGATTGATTAGCCCGGTCAGCAATTTCAAATCTTGATGTACATATGCCATGCGACATTGCGGTCCGGGTGATGAGGGCCTCTAAACTTGCACATCGGTTTGGAGGTTGTCGACATTTCTCTGACGCCAGCTATCAAGAATGGAAGGACTGACTTCAGGCATAGCTATTGACGGAGAACACAACGTCAAGATTTCGCCCCCACTATTAGCTTCACCAGAGCCACTTCCATGCCAATTGAGAAGAAATTCGCTCCACCGCATCTCACATGTTTTTGTAGACCTTGAGGCCCACTATGTAATTTGAGGAAGTACTTTTAGGTCTAAAGTTTTCCTAATGCCTCTCATTCCGAAGGTCTTTTCGTATTCTCGAATTGATCTTTTGCTCAAAATTATGAAACCCGGGAAAAAGGGATGAAAAAACCAATACAATACAACGGAAAAATATACATATTCTTTTCAAGCTTCACTACATGTGCTACTCATGGCATTGTATCTGTCCGACCTCGAGTATATGTAGAGAGACGAAACACACAATTTTATCACGCAAGTAGGTGTGACCTTACTTATTGCATGAAAATTGTATGGAGTACATATTCACTTTAATTGTTAGGATGCTTTTTATTTCTTAAAGGAGAATAAAAGCCTAGTCTCTGTATCAGTTGGTGCACACGTCCATTTTCTTGTATAGCCATTATCCTTAAGAGTTTAGAATACATGAATCACACATGGTGGATACATAGACCAACCAGCGGAATAAAAAGCATTCTGAAACCTTCAATTATAACTTCATCTTTTTCATCTTGACTTATATTTTTTCTTCGACCAGCCACCATGACCAAGCATTTTAATTTCATGTTAAATTTATTTTATCTACGAGAACCAAAAGGGTCCCTGATTCCACGTGGCTTTTCGGGGCCTCTTTGGTTTACATGGTTCTAGAAACGGGTGAATATAGAAAACACTGTAAACTTGGGTGTTTGGTTCAAAAGAATAAGAAATACAGGGATCCTAATAAATACGATCAAATGAAAGTCAAACTACATCAAAAGGTGGTGAAAACATATTGTCAATTTTCTATGCTCATCCCTAAAATTTTCATCAATTCAACTAGGCGACCCTCCGTTTGGGACTCCGGCAATTCATTCTCCTGAAACTGGTGGTGCATTCCACTATCGATTTCAATGGGCAAATCCGTACACGTGTGCACTCGGGTGACCTGCCATGTCCCTTTTTTTATTTTCAGTTTGATTGATGCAAGCAACCGAGAAATATGTTCATTCCCAGCTGGGAAATCTGTCTTTTGTACACTGAGAAGAGAAACTAAAGCATGTAACGGATTTGGTAATGCTTAAAAAAGGAACATTGCTTAATGCACACCCTCCGTTTTGTCTTGCCCGTCTGATTTTTGTCTCATGCTGCACTTTTCATTGAGCCTCCAGCCCTACGTGATAGCTAGGGTGTTTTTTGACACCTCCATGTGGCTTTCAGCAGAGGTTATTTTTAATTTTAATTCAACTAGTAGTACTTTGTTCATAGCGAGACGCTCAGCTAGTCAGCTGCAAATGCATTGCCTTACCAAGCGACTTCCCGAAATGAAAGAAAGTCATCAGGGTTTAAGAGATCGATATGATTCGTCGCAAGAAAACGTGCACCCTACTTGGTAACAGTGTCGCACTGTACTCTCTAGA
Organism: Poa pratensis; assembly: GCA_947311845.1. Taxonomy (NCBI): domain Eukaryota; kingdom Viridiplantae; phylum Streptophyta; class Magnoliopsida; order Poales; family Poaceae; genus Poa; species Poa pratensis. The sequence continues at coordinate 14,015,716 of CAMZMU010000037.1, forward strand.
GGACAAGTGCATCTTAGCTAACCAGAGCCGTGGTTGGCTGGTTGCGTGGTTTGTGGTTAATTAGCTGCCAATCACAAAAACAATTAGCATCCCATTGCGTACCCGGCTGATGTCTCTCGTCGTCTTATCTTCACGATGGTACGGGTTGGCGCGCCGTCCGAAGGTCGACACGAGCCGCACACGCCGTGGCACAGGAAACAGCTTGATTGGACTGATAATATCTTTTTTTGCGAAAGATATTAAAGTTTTCCTAATGCCTCTCGAAGGTCTTTTCATATTCTGGAATTGATCTTTTGCTCGAAGTTATGAAACACAGGAGAAAGGGATGAAAAATCCAATATGATACAAGGGAAAAAATATGCGGATTCTTTTCAAGTTTCACTACATATGCCACTCATGACATAGTGACCTCGAATATATGTAGAGAGATGAAACGGACAATTTTATCTGAGAAGTTTTTTTTAAAGATAAAGGGTCTTTATTAGTTAAGAGTTTTAAGCATTACACCTGGCCTCTGCATAACTGGGATGCACACAGCCACAAGTTCACGAGTACTCAATGCGGAAATAAAAAGGCGAATTACATATCATAATGAGAAATTGTAAAGCCGCCTAAGGTGCTGGTAGGTCTATCCGGAGACTATGTTGCCATCCATGCCGAGAAAATAACTCCCTGGCCGCCGCCTCCAAACGTTTGTTCAAAAAAATTAAAAAACACACATTGATCCTAATAAGCACGAACAAATGAAAGTCAAACCACATCAAGAAAGTATATTTAAGATGTCATAATGCCACTAAAGATCTCTTTTTTTGTGCGTAGAATTTGAAAAGGTGGAGAAAACATATTATCAAATTCATATGCTCTTCCATTGTGATGAAGTAAATTTTCGTCTATTTTTTATGTGCTCCATTCTTTTCAGCCGAACGGATGAATAGCGCCACCGTAGATAAGTTTCTTTGTTTACTTTGTTTTTTCTCCATTTTTCCTTTGCACAAAGAGCCCCTCACTTCAGTATGGTTCTAAACTTTAGAAGACTTCTGCATGGTTGTACATAAAGACGCTATTTGGTTTGCACGATTCTAAAAATGAATAGGTAGAAAAAAACATAGGATTCAGATGTCATGTTATTCTGGATCCTACATGAATAGCAAACACATGAATGTGTAGTAGATGTTGTAGCCCCCCTGTGTGTCCACGTATACGTCTCTTGTGTCATACCTCTGAGTCCACGTATAGACCTCTTGAGTCATACCTCTGAGTACACATATTGGCCGAGGTGTATACCTCTGAGATTTGTGTGCACGTGTTGCCCTCTCCGAGTCACACATGAGAGGGGGTGTTACAATATATGTGGATTGCGCTAACTCTTTACATCAGATCGGTCTTTTCAAATAGTGGTTAGAGCATGAAGCTTGACATGATATCAGAGCCAAGATCTCGAGTTCGAGTCCTAGCTTCCGCACTCTATTAAAAAATTGTTGTATCCCTCCTGTGTGAGTCACACGTGAGAGGAGGTGTTACAGTATAAGTGGATTGTCTGACCATTTCCATCAGATCGGTCTTTTAAAATAGTGGTCAGAGCATGGAGCTTGACAGATTTGATTGACCCATCATATCATCCAAAGAAACGTATGTTTGTACCATAAGAAATATGCGGAATTTTAAACAAACAAAAAAAATTCATGAGGTTGGACTCGAGGAAAGATTTCTTATGGAATTATATCCAAGCCAACATAGAAACAATTCTTAAGATTTCGTATCCTACTATGCAAACCAGCCACATAGAGAAAATTTCTGAGATTTCGTGTCCTAGTATGCAAATCATCTATAATAATCGTACGAAATCTTTTGAACCAAAGAGGCCCAAAGTCAAATGTCCGGCAACTCTCTGCGGTGGAAATTGGTAGTGCTTTCCACCACCGATTTTGATGGACAAAACAGTACTTAGCGTACACTCAGGTGACCTGCCATGTTCTCTTTCTGTTTGATGCAAACACCGAAATATGTCAGTCCCAGATTGGGAGATCTGTCCTTTTACATACTTCTGAAAACAGAAATTAAAGCTGGTAACGGATTTGGTAGTGTTAAAAAAAAGGAACGGTGCTTATCTTTACTATTAAATGGGAGTTGGTACTTCGTACGTCCTGCGAACCGTGGTCAGCCAGCCTTCTTTCCTCCACCGCCCGTCGCTAGCGCTACACATGGGCCAAGGCCCAATAAAACCGAAGCAGTCTCCGAGTCAATCCCACCGTGGCACCGTCTCACCCCAACGAAACCCACGCACACCTCGACATGCGGATCGACCCCTCTCCCATCCGTCCCACCCCACGCCGCCGGCCCTTCCCTGCCCCGCTCTCCGCGGCCATAAGTGCTCAGCAGCTGACGAAGCTCGCCATTACCCGCCGCACCGAGACGGTCGACTGGGCATCGGATGTGGTGCATCGTAGGTGCACTGCGGACCTGGGTACGCGACGGAGCAGCAACTCCCCCGGCAGGGACCAGGGTTACACGGTGCTGGTTGACGCAAGGGACAAGGATGGTGGCCGGCGATCTGCGGGACATCATGGCGCGTGGGCGGAAAAGAGCGAATTCATGTCAGCCTGCCGCAATCACGACTATCGCCATTCCCTCTCTATCGCCTCCATGGAGTCGTCCCTACCATGCACGGCAGGTGTTTGCTTATTTGCCCATTGAATTCTGAATTGGTTGTGGCTTTCTACTCTTGGCCCCTTTGATTGAGGCGGACACTGCGCAGCCCATGGAAGGTATCGGATGTGCGCCTTAGCTCTATCTCCGTCGCTACTTTGCTTGAACCTAATTCCTAATGTGATTTGGGAATGTGTGGTGCTAGGTTTGTCCATTTGGATGGTTCCTAATGCGGGGGCGTCTTGTGTCTGACGTAGCAGTGGTGGCACAGACGGAAGCAGCAAGCACGGCCGGGAGCCAGCCACCAGAGGACCGCATACGTCACGGTTTACTTGGACAATCGCGAATTTCATCAGGCTCAGTCGGAAAAAGCACTACTCTGATGTGTTTGTTGTTGGTTGGTACAAATGACCAGCCCTTGGTCTCTTCACTTATTACCCTAGCTGCAGCTGCAGAATGGTTTGAGAATGTTTTATCTTGGTAACATCGATCGGTGGCTTTGATGCAGACATGTTCTTATCATCCCAGGGGGAATAAAGTGGAGCACTTGTCCATATACTTGGATGTTGCCGACTCGGCCAACCTCCCATATGATTGGAGTCGCTCTGCTTTAGTTTAGCTTGGCTATTGTAAACCAGATTGGTCAAAAGTATACAGCACAAAAAGGTATATTCCTTTTACATGACATCCATGGCTCTGCATTATGTGAATTTGCACTTACATGCGAAAGCAACAAATGATTAGCTTGAGAGTAAGGGTGTTAGCATTATTTTATTCTCCACTAAACTGCCTCACTGTTAAAAGTGCAGTAAAAAACTACCAGTGCTTACAAATGCCATGCCACATTTTTTCTTTGTTCATCTTCATAGCTAATCCAGTCAACATATCTTCAGTTATCTGCTTGAAGTTTCAAATGGCATCTAATAAATGTAGTTGGGTAGGTTGTGATGTATGCCTTCATTTGCGACATACAGATTGTGACACATGACAAATGAGACACACTTTCATTGCATGCATGTGGCCATCCATCGAAGATAGTCTTTCAAACATGTGCAAGGGCCATCCTAATGAGGCTCTTATCAGAGAGGTTCAGTGTATCGAAATAATCTTTCTCCGCGAGTGATGATCCAAGGATCAAGATAGTCAAAAACTAATTTCAAAAAAAAAAAAAAAGATAGTCAAAAACTTTATCAAGCATTAAATTAGAAAACAAGGCTTATTATTAAACTTGAGACATATATGTCACACAAAACCAGAATAGTAACACAACTGATTCCTTTGTAGCCGCTGTTGTTTTTCTTAATTAATATCAGAATAGTAACACAAGCATGTGGAAACCCTGCCTGTCTTTGTGTGTATTTTCTCAACATGCTTACAAGAAATGTAGCACCGATTCTATTCATGTTAGTTTCCACATGCCCCGTGGCAACGCACGGGCACTCAACTAGTCTATCTATATATAAAAGCCGTGCGCTTCAGCGCTATGTGAAGCTGCCCACGTCGACGCGCCACTATTCACCTACAGTAACTACAGTGCGCGATCAGCTCCGCGCCGTTGATTTCTGATCCGACGGTCCCCGCGATGTTCACCGCGCTATTTTCCAAAAAACAACCTCATGAATCCAGAAATTACTCCGCAGACCAAACTTCCGCACGTTGACGAGGTGTACCCTCATCAAATCCCATGGTTAAGTACCTAGGGTTGAGATTATGGGGAAGAACGTGGTAGTACTGGTGGTTTCGTCGGCTGACAAGCAGAGGCAAAGATTTACCCAGGTTCAGGCCCTCGGGTGGAGGTAAAGACCCTACTTCCTGCTTGTCTGTTATTGATCGTGTGACATTATGAGGTTACAAGGTGGCTCCAGCGAGATGTCGATCTCGCAAGAGCTATGGTAGTTCGGTATGGCTCCCTCCCTAGATCGGCACCCCTCCCAGCCTTTAAATAGGGGCTGGGTCTCGGGACGTAACCGACCTAGTTTACACGTAAGGAAAGTCTAAACCGACTATGCCTATGTCTAATCTTGGAGGGTACTCCATCTTCTTGGGCCTCTTGTCTTGGCTTCGAGTAGGCTCTTCGATATTGGGACTTAGTCGTTACGTGCACCAGGTACCCTCACGGTAGGGTACCCGAGATGTATACCCATGTCAGTAGCCCCCGAGTACTTGGCTGACTCGAAGAATCGGGCATGGACTCTTTCGTAAGTGCACGTCATATGCTTTGTATTCTGTATATATAATTTGGAATTCCTGTATGAATAGCACATGTTTGGCTATGTCGAGTATCTCATCGACTGTGGTTTCTGCTTATGATGATCAAGGGATAATAGCTTAGCAGGCCCAGTACACTCGACGGATCGGGACTGGTTAACTACACATTCGGGTAAAACCTTACTAGCTTTCAATCAAACTCGAGTCCCCGGACTCGAATCTGGAACAAACTGGTCAGATTCGACTAGGCCGCTGAGGTCTTACTGAGTCGATCTGCAGTATAACTTTGAATTTTACCCAACGCGTCCGTCGGGATTTTTCATCATGTCTGCTGACACGGAAAGTAAGGATTGACGTTGCTGGAACGGTCCTTAGCCCAGCTCGAAAGTTCGGCGGGTCTTACCTTTGCACTATGCGTGCAGCATCCGAGGTATTTGCGACGGACGCAACTCGGGAATGTTTCGAGTATGTTTTTTAACTTTGTTGGACGAGTCGTGTCCTTTGTCGACTGATATTTGCTGTTATGCTATCGGGTGCGCGACAGCGCTCCCGATGGGAGTAGCCCCCGAGATTGTGCTTTATTGCTTTGCAATGGAGGATAATCTCAAAAACCTCTTACTCTGCATATGTTAATCGAAGAAATTTGTGCCATAATTCTATCGGGTGCACGACAGTGCTCCCGATGGGAGTAGCCCCCGAGATTATGCTGTATTACTTGTAAATGGAGGATAATCTCAATCATTGTCTTGAGCATCTTCAGTCGAAGAATTTTTTGAATGCTCCCGATGGGAGTAATATGACTTAGTCGAAGGAACGGTCGAGTGACCAATTTTGCCTTAAGAAGTTTTGTCACACCCCGAGGCAATCGAGTGACCAATATGCGCTATGCATACTCGAACGTATTTTCTGAACAGATGCTTCAATGACGTCAGGGATGACGTTTATTTCGACTGCGATTTCTGACACGCGTGGCGTGCGTTATGCTGCGATTGATGGGACGTGACACATAGGTGGGCCCATTTGTGCAGAGCTGACCGAAGACGGTGCCGTTTGGACTTGATTTGACTATACGGGCCCACTTTTTCCGCAAGCGTGATGATGGCTCCTCTTTTTACGTGCGTAGTGGGCGGAGTGGCCGGCGACGGTTGCCCTCCGCGTTTGCCACGTGTACGGTCAGATTGCGTGCGTAACGCACGATTTGGATCTGAATGGCTGTGATTGCTTTTGACTTGTGGTAAATAGGGGAACGGCGCTGGCATTTGTTTTTTACCTGCCATTTGCTCTGCGCGCCGCCCCTGTTCCATCGTCTTCCTTGCGCTCTGCCTCCATTGCTCCTGCGCTAAAGCTTTGCGCGCTCCCCACCTGTCGTTGACAATGAAGAAAGTGGCGGGCAACAAGCGCTCTGCCTCGACTGCTGCCGCCGCGCCCGATGCGGCGGCGATGAAGGGGAAGAAGACTGCGGCTGGCGCATCTGCGGCCGCCGTCGACCTCAAGAAGACCAATGGATTGGATGAAATCCACCCTGAAGGAGGCGCAGCTGGACAAGCTGCGCGAGGAGGATTGCTGCCACCTTCCGACCAGCTCTTCGTCCGCGCACCTTCGCCCAAGGAGGTACTTCCCGAGCCTCGCGCTAACGAGCGCGTCTGTTTCGCGGAGTTTTTGCCTAGGGGTTTCTCGCTCCCCCTCCATGATTTTGTGCGAGGTTTGCTTTTTGCCTACGGGGTGCAGATCCATGATCTCACCCCGAACGGTATTCTGCACATTGCGTGTTTCATCACGCTGTGCGAGTGTTTTTTGGGGTTGCTCCGAGTTGGGCATTATGGAAGTCTATCTTCATGGTCCGGCCCAACAACCGAGGCGGCCGAACCTATCCAGTCGGAGGCCTGCAGATCCAAGTGCGCAGCGACACCCGGTACTTCGCCCTGAAGCCAGTCGACTCGGCGCAGGGGTGGAGGAAGAGGTGGTTCTATGTGCGTGTCGACCAGGATGGCCCCAGCATTTTCGACTGCTGGTATAGCCGCTAGGACGAAAGCCTGGGACCATGAGCTTTCGACTGAAGAAGTGGCGGAAGCAGCGCCCTGCTGGAGACAATTGGAGGGCTCCTTAACAGCGTCACGGGTGTGCATCTGATTGCCACCTTTGTGAAGATGCGGGTATGGCCGCTCCGCGCTCGTGCCCACCCAATGTGGGAGTACGAAGGTCCCCTCGACTCCACTCGAATGAGCAAGGAGGAGCTGTCTAGGAGCGAACTGGTGGCACATGTGCGATCCATCACCAGTACAAAACAAAGCGAGCCCTGCAATGTCGACTGCCCAGTCGATCCTTATGGGGCTGAAAAGCCTTTGCCAGAGGTTAGTGAATCTTCGATTTATGATCTCCTTTTTTGTTATTCTGCTATGCATCTTTTGACTTTCGACTGTTGTTTTGTGTGCAGGGCCACTCGACTACCTCAACCCTTCCTCCTCTTCCCGAAGATGGCCCAACTTATGAAACAGAGGTGACAGTAGAAGCGAAGGGAGGGATGAATCGCCTCTACCTTCGGCTACCACTTCACCCACAGAAGAGGTTGAAGAGGAAGGGGTAGAGGAAGCACAGGGCAAGGAGCCTGCCGCGACTGAGGATGTTAGCGAGGTTCCTGCTCGCAAGCGCCGTCGGGCAGCCCAAGTTATGTCTTCTTCCACGAGCTCACCCGCGAAGGAATCGGATGTGAGGGATGATGGAAACTCAGGTTCGTCTCCTACGACCACAGCTGCTCCCTTGGACGTGAGTCCTTTGAGCTCGGCTCCTCCTCCTCAGTCGGGTGGGCAGCTACCTTTTGGAGGCCCAAACTTTGACGAGCTCGACACTGAGGATGAAGAAGAGCACAGGTTTGCTCCTTTTTGTACTAATTTTTTATGAGTTGAGTACTGTTTTTTATGTTGCATGTCTTTCGGTCACTTGCAGTGCTGAGACTGTGCGACCTCCAACTCCTCCAACCGAGAGAGCTCCGACTCCAGACCAGCCAGAAGCTTCCTGTTGCGGCTGAGGTTGTGAGAACAGTAGCCACGGCTACTACCTTGAAGCCGCCAAGATCGCGAGTTCGTCAACTCCGCAAGTTGGGACTTCTGCTGCCAAGCCTGCGCCTTGGGTTGAACACGTAAGTGTCTTTTGTCGAGTCTTTCTAGGATTTTTTGTGTATAGCTTATGCTGGTTCCATTGTGCATGCAGCCCTTCTACCTCAACCTGGTTGAATCAGGCAAGGCTTTTGTCCAGGTTGAACAAGAGAGGGACAACCTACGCGCTGCCATGGAGCAACTCAGCCGTAAGTGTATTTGACTTCTGTATGCCTTGCTTTGTCGATTGTGAATGACATCTGTCCATCTATCTCAGGTGACAAGGCAACCGCTGAGTCTCGGGTTAAAGAGCTAGAAGAGGCACTCGCCAAGGAGCGCGCGGAGTCGAAGAAGGCCTTGGATGATGCCAAGGACTCCGCCGCTTTGCGCGAGAAGAATTATGCTGAGCGCCTGGCGAGCCTCACCCGAGACGTAGGCGGTGAGTTGAATCTTTCACTTTTTGCCTACTTCTTTTTGCCACTGAATAGTATGTAACATTTTCTGTTACTTCTGCTTTTTTGAAGGAGCTGTTGGGCACCGGCACCTGTAGACCAATCGAGTGTCGATTTGTCCCTTGACCGCGCAATCGGCGACCTGGATGTCGTCTCCACCCAAGCCAAGGACGCACTCGCCAAATCTACGAGCACGCTCGGCGCCGTGTTCAAGGATGTGTTCCCATCCAGCCAACCTCCTTCGACTGTGGATGGCTTCGCAGACGTCCTGGGCCCGGGAACTTCGACTATGGCGAACTTTGCTCGCACTTTGACGGTACGCGGCTCAGAGACCACCCTCAAACTCCTTTTAGGTCATGGGATAGAGGGTGACTTCGAAGCCGCTCTGTCTGCTTTCCCTCGTAAGCCTGGCGGGAAACTGGTGTCCCTAAAGCATTTGAACGAGCCAGCCGCAAAGTTGGCTGAAATTTTATGGCCACCATGGAGCGCCGGGCAGCAGAGGTCGCCGCTCGTGCGAGTAGGGCTAGGTCAGAGTCAATGTCTGAGAAGTAGGGCAGCCGTGCCTTTGATGTTTGTAATTAAACTTATGACCATGCGAGTATGCATGTGCTTTTGCTACCTTTGTATGAATTTATGTTCCTTGTTATGATTCTGCTTGTAAAGCTGTGTGTTGTTGCTCGTCTGAGCTTTGTGATAGTTTCTCATGAAACTTTTATGATGCTTGGAACAGAAACGGCCAGCCGCCACTTCATCCAGTTCGTCGCGGCATCATGCCCCTACTCGATCTCGAGCTCAGGCGGCAAACGATGCCGCAGTAATACGTTATATGAAGGCTCGACTCGCGAAACAGGAGCAAGAGCTGGCGAGTGCCCGAAGCGAGCTGGAAAGGATGAGGGCAAGGCCTGCTTTACCCACCCAACGGGAGGAGTATGTGCTTGGCGAGATGGAGATCGTGAACAGACAGCTCGAGTGTAAGCATGACTGCCTTGATCTTATGAGTTCACGCCTGTTCTTTTTTGTTCACCCAACTTGTGTTGTTGCAGGTTTTGTTCAAGATTTCCAGGCGGAGCAGGCTCGCGTGGATGAGCAGTTGAACATGGCAACTGACGAACCCACGACTGGCCGCCAGCACTTTCGATTGGACAAGCACCGAGCACGCATACTCGCGACTCTGCAGGATCGGGTGTGGCGGAGCACTATGCTGCTTGAGTTATGCAGGTCGGCCTTCAGTCGAATCAACCAGATGCTTTTTCCAGCTGGGCCGCAACCTCAAGGAATCCATGCGTTACTCGAGCTCTTCCGGTCAACAGGTTCCATTCGAGGCTTTATCACCCAGAAGCTTGTGGATGGCGCCAACGCAACCATGGCATATCTCCGAAGTCAACGTCCAAATTTGCAGCTACGTCCACCCGTGCCTGGATCGTCCTTGTCCCAGTCGAATCTTGACGAACATTCGATCATGCGAGGACATTGGTTGATTGCTATCATGCGCAACTTATGGGCCCTGTTCTTCCAGCAAAGGATGAACCGAAGATTAGGGTATTTATGTATAGGGAACAGCCCCCGAGTGTAAATTTGCCACTTGTACATAGTTTTTGTTTATGTATATATGCAGCCCCCGAGTGTATCGAGTGGGGTTTATGAAAAACTTTACATAGATCATGAATTACACAGCCCCCGAGTGCTCGAGTGAGGCTATGAATTTTATGAGAGTTGAAGCTTCAACTTATGCCTGCAGGCTCAGCCCCCGAGTGATTGATTGGGGTTGAGCAACTTTTTTCCTTTATGTATGAGTTTATGATCCAGCCCCCGAGTATTCGAGTGCTGGAGTATTATGTTTGAAGGAGCGAAAGCTTTATGTTTGAGGTAGCTCAGCCCCCGAGCATACGGGTGAGGCTAAGTTTTGCTGATAAGTTATGCGAGTAGTAAGTAGGAAAATATGAGGAATTTATTGACTATATTCCATTTATGAATGTTAGGCTGCAGGCCGCCTCATTAAAAACCTTCCAGTCCCCTTAGGTACCCTGGTAAGGAAAAGAGCGCGTCTGAAACCTGCAGCCATCCGACATATGAGCCTATTACATTATGCGACTGAGCAATCTAAGCATAGAAACGGCGCAGCTGCGCAACGTTCCAAGGATTGTGGAGAGTTCGCCGGTCTTCGCGTGCTTCAGTCTGTATGCTCCACCACCAATGACCTCGGTGATGATGAAGGGTCCTTCCCATGGAGAAGCAAGTTTATGCACCTTCTTTTGCTTCAGTCGAAGTACCAAGTCGCCACCTCGAAGGACCTGGTACGCAGTCGACGGCTGTGATAGTTGCGGATCTTGCTGGTAGACAGCTGTGCGTGCTAGCGCCGTGTTGCGTGCTTCTTCAGCAAGTCGACTGCATCTTCGAGTGCTTCATCTGCATCTTCTTCATTGTATGCTTCGACTCTTGGTGCGTTGAACCTTACGTCTGATGGCAGGATTGCCTCTGCGCCGTAGACCATGAAGAATGGGTGAATTGTGTTGAGGCGTTGGGTGTTGTGCGTAGGCTCCATAGCACAGACGGGAGCTCTTCTACCCAAGCACCCGGCCCTTTTGAGTGGCACCAGGAGGCGCTTCTTGATTCCACTCGTCACAAGTCCATTGGCCTTTTCGACTTGGCCATTGATTGCGGGTGTGCCACAGATGCATAATTGAGCGTGATATCTTGCTCTTTGCAGAAGGATTTGAATTCCTCAGCCGTGAAGTTTGTACCGTTGTCAGTGATGATGCTACTTGGCACACCAAAGCGGTATATGATGGATTTTATGAAATTGACTGCTGTAGTGGCAGTCGAACTTGTGATGGGTACTGCTTCAATCCACTTGGTGAACTTGTCGACCGCCACCAGAAGGTGAGTATGCCCTCCATGGGAGGATTTTTTGAGTGGCCCAACCATATCGAGCCCCCACTGGGCGAAGGGCCAGGCCAATGGTATTGTCTTCAACGCCGATGCGGGTGCGTGCGGCTTTGTGGCGAATTTTTGGCAGCCGATGCACCTTTTGACTATGTCCTCCGCGTCTTTGAGTGCTGTGGGCCAGTAGAAGCCTGCGCGAAAGGCTTTGGCTACGAGTGATCGACTGCTGGCGTGATGCCCGCAAGTACCTGCATGAATATCACGAAGGATGGCTTGGCCATCTTCAAATGCTATGCAACGTTGGAACATACCTGATATGCTGCGTTTGTAAAGTTCACCGTTGATGACAGTGTATGCTTTAGATCGTCGAGTGACGCGTCTTGACTCTGTTAAGTCTTCGGGTACCTCGCCGCGGAGTATGTATGCGAGGAAAGGTTGAGTCCAAGTTGGCTCGATGAGGAGTACCTCGACTGGTGGGTCCTCTGTGCTAGGTGTTTTGCTCTTGGCTGGTGCGGCTGATGTAGGAGTTGCCGCTTCTTTTTGATTGATCTGTGCTCGATGCGCTCGAAGAAGACACCAGGTGGCACTGGTGCTTTGGTCGCACCAATGTTGGCTAACTTATCTGCTTCTTCATTGCTCTCACGCCCTATGTGCCGCAACTCGCAGCCTTCGAAGCTGCCCTCCATGATGTTGTACAGGTCACGGTAGGCGATCATGTTATCTGCGATTGCGTCGCAGGCCTTCATTGTTTGCTGCACCACCAGATTCGAGTCGCCGTAGATCATCAGTCGAGTGCACCCGAGTGCTTTGGCCATCCTCATGCCATGGATCAGAGCCTCATATTCTGCTTCGTTATTGGACGGGAACTCGAACCCCATTTAGGATGTAGCGGAGCTTGTCGCCTTTTGGTGATATGAGGATGACACCTGCGCCTGCGCCTTCGTTTTTCTTTGAGCCGTCGAAGTACATAGTCCAGGAGTTGGACACATCTGGTGCTCCTGGGAGCTGAGCTTCAATCCACTCGGTGTGGAAGTCAGGTAAAACTTGTGCTTTGATGGCCTTCGGGTAATCATACTTGATGTCTCTTGGTGCTAGCTCGATGAGCCATTTTGCTACTCGCCCAGTTGCATTGGGGTTTGTGAGGATGTCCCCGATCCCTGAAGTGCTGATTACAGTGATCGGGTGCTCGGAGAAGTAATGCGTCAGCTTCCTTGAGGACATGAACACGGCGTAAGCCAGCTTCTGATAGTGCGGGTACCGCTGCTTTGATGTGGAGAGCACTTCACTCAAGTAATAGACTGGACGTTGTATGCTTTGGGCGTGTCCCTCCTCCCTGCGTTCGACTACCAGAACAGTGCTCACCACCCTGTTAGTTGCAGAGACATATAGGTATAGTGGCTCGCGTTCCCTTGGTGCGACGAGGATTGGAGGGCTTGTGAGGACTCGCTTGAGGTCGTGAAGGCTGCTTCGGCTTCTGGCGTCCACTCGAATTTATCTGCTTTCTTCATCAGTCGATAGAACGGGAGTGCTTTTTCGCCTAGCTTGCTGATGAATCGACTGAGTGCTGCCACTCGACCCGCTTTTGCACGTCATGGAGCTTTGAAGGCCTTTGCATCGTCAAGATGGCCTGTATTTTCTCCGGGTCCGCCTCGATTCCTCGAGCTGAGACTAGATACCCGAGGAGTTGCCCGGCTGGCACCGAACGTGCACTTCTTCGGGTTGAGCTTGATGTGGAAGCGTTTGAGGTTTGCGAACGTCTCTCGCAAGTCATCGAGTAGTGTGTTTTCTTCCTTGTGGTGATGACGATGTCATCTACATAGACCTGGACGTTTCGCCCAATTTGCTTCTTGAGGCAATCTTGCATCATGCGCTGGTAGGTTGCGCCTGCGTTTTGAGCCCAAAGGCATTGTGTGTAGCAGTAGACCCCGAGTGGGGTTATGAACGCCGTTTTCTCTTCATCTTCTTCCTTCATCCTTATCTGGTGGTAACCCGAGTAAGCATCCAGGAAGGACAAGCGAGCGCACCCGGCGGTGGAGTCGACGATCTGGTCGATTCGAGGTAGTGGAAAGTGATCCTTTGGACAGCATTTATTGAGTGCTGTGAAATCTACGCACATCCGAAGGATATCTGTGTCTTCTTCTCTACAAGTACGGGGTTGGCCACCCATTGTGATTTCTTGATCTCTCTGATGAAACCTGCTGCGAGTAGTCTGTCGACTTCTGCTTCGACTGCAGTTCTTTTGGGCCGGATATGCGGCGCATTGTTTGCTTGACTGGTTTAGCATCTGGAAATAATTGGAGAGAGTGCTCGGCGAATTCCCTGGGAATACCTGGCATGTCGCTGGACACCACGCAAATATATCCCAGTTCTCACGGAGGAATTCGACGAGCGCGCTTTCCTATGCGATAGGCAGACTCGACGAGACATTGACTGTCTTGGTCGGGTCAGTCGGGTGCACCTGATGCGACCTTGTGTCATTGGTGGCATTGAATGATCTGTCGACTGCCACCTTTTGTGCTCTGGCATAAGTGTTCGATCGTTGGAGACCGCGAGCTCTGCGAGTGTTGCTTCCATGCCGAACATCTCAGAGATTTTGCTGAACTCTCGGTCGCAAGAGTCAGACTTTTGGAAGTTCCCTTGACTGTGATTACTCCTTTTGGTCCAGGCATCTTCACTGGAGGTATGCGTAGTGTGGCACCGCCATGAATCGAGCGAACGTCGGGCGTCCAAGTATAGCATGGTATTGTGACTTCCAGTCGACAACTTCGAACTCAATCGACTCTGTCCTGAAGTGGTTCTTGTCCCCGAACGTTACGTCGAGTTGTATGGTGCCTTCTGGGCTTATTGCTTTCCCTGGAACGATACCGTGGAAGGTATTTGAAGATTTGGCAGGTTTTCGACTGACCTGTTCATTTTGCGGAGCGTATCTGCGAAGATGATGTTTATGCCGCTCCCACCATCCATGAAGACCTTGGACATGGCGTAGCCTCCAATTTGTGCATCGAGTACCAGAGCAGAGTGCCCTGGGCGAACAACCGATGGAGGGTGGTCCTCTTTGCTGAAGCTTATTGGTTTCAGATCCCTTCAAGTACTCGTTACAGCAGGAGGTGACATGACCGCCATGTTTACTTGTCGAGTGCGAAGTTTTTGCTCCCTGTTGGAAGGTCGACCTTTCTGTATCATGTACATCTGCCCTTGGGGCGGAGGGTATTGGTTCTTCCACCCGAGGTACGGGTTGTATGGCACCCGCGAGGTTTCCGCCTGCGCAGGCTGTGGTGGAGGGGTGGTGCCATCAGAACAGGCACGTTGTTTGGCTGAGGCACAGGTGCAGGTGCTTGTGCGTTTGCGGCTGCTGCCTTTATGCGATTTACGTAATCAGTCGCCATTTGGTCGAACTCCCTGCAGTTTCTCATCGAGTGATTGGATCGCAGTTTTCCGTCGTCCCCCTTGTACAGGTGGAATCTGCAATCAGCGTCCATCTTTTCTTCGAATGATCGCTCAGATTGTGCCCGTGACTTGCGCCAGTCCTTCCTCTTGTAGCTATCACTGCGTTGGCCGCGGTCTCGACTGTCCCGACGATCGTCTCGACTGTCCCGGCGATCATCTCGACTGTCTCGCCGATCTTCCGACCGTCGGTCGCTTCTGTCCTGGTCATTGCGGGGTGTAGAGAACCCAGCCGCCATGAATTCGGGTCTGTCGTCGTCGTAGTGACGTTTTGAACGTTTGCGCCTTCGATCGTCTCTGTATGAGTCTCTGCGGCTTCGACTGCCGCTTTCATGATTGTCACGGGGTGAGGACCCGCGTGTTGTGCGCGCCATGTCTTCTCCGTCTGCCCACTCAGTCGCGGTCATCAAGAGGTTAGCCACAGAGGTTGGCTTTTTGCGACCAAGTGCTTCTTTGAAGTCATGCCTGGCGAGGCCCATGATGAAAGCATCCATGGCCATATCTTCTGAAATTACTCCGACTGAGTTGCGTATCTCAGTCCATCGTCTGATGTATGACCTCAACGTTTCGCCTGACCGTTGAACGCAGGCTCGCAGTTCTTCGAATGTTTTTGGTCGCTCGCATAGAGGCTCGAAGTTTTTGATGAAGTCGTGCGGAAGTGGTCCCACGAGTCGTATGTTGATGGAGGTAGAGCTTTGAGCCAGTCGCGGGCTGTGCCTTCTAGCATCAGTCGTATGTATTGCATGGCTGTGGTGTTTGTGCCTCGCTGGCACGCAACAGCCAGCCTGTAATCTTCTAACCACCCTGAAGGCTCTTGTCTTCCCGTGTACTTGGGTTGCTCAGATGTGAGTTTGAACCCTTTGGGCATCCGTGTCTCGCGGACGCGTCGAGTGAAGCACAGAGCTCCGTGTTGCTCAGGTTCTCGATCAGAGTATGAATCGCTACTGTAAGATCTGCGTGATCTGCTTCTGGATCTGCGCCTGCGTGAGCTGCTTCTTTCCTTCGAGTGGTGGTGGCGACCACTGTGATGATGCTCTTCACGACGCGTGTCAGCTATGGCACGGTCTCGACTCCCACCTGGAGCGTTTGGGACCTGGTGTATGGCCTTCGCAGCTAAGGCGAGTGATTTGATCTGTTGGCGATGTAGTTTTGCATTGGGGTCGTCCGCTGGAGGCTTGATTGCTTCTAGATATGCTGCGGCAGTGAAGAGTGCACCCGCGCTGTTTTGGGTACTGGCACTCCTTCCTCGTCATATGTCATGAAGGAGTTGCCCAAGTTGCGGGTGAGCGCCGCTCTCTCGTCCGGCGAGAGGTGTGATAACCTTGATCTGGGTCTTGTATCTGCTCGCCCGGTGGAGCTCAGGGAGAGCTGTCTTCTTCGCGCACTCGATAAGCTAGCTTGCTTTTTGCGTTCTTCGAGTGTCGCTCTAACCTGTCGCAGTCGAAGTGACTCCTGCCAGTTGAAGTACTGGAAGGTCAACATCTCCTCTTGTGTTGCGTCTGCTGGCATCATCGTGCACTCCGCGATAACTTTATCTGCTTTTGCTGCCATCTCAGCAGTGATTGTGAGAGTTGTGACTCCGTCCGGCATAGTAACTGTGCACGGGAATTCTGTAGGCCTGCGGCTGGCCGCAGCATCTGATGATTCTGCGGCGATGGCGACGTAGACCTGCTGGGGTATCACCCGAGGGTATGTGTATGTGTTTTCGAGTCCCGTCATGGACTCGACGTCGTCGTCAAGACTCATGTCGGAGTCGATATGCTCGTCGAGTGGTCCTCCTGGATGGATCTCGCAGTCGATGCCTTCATCGCCCATGCTCATCTCGGCGTCAGCGAAGCTGTTATGAATCTCGAGTCGAGGTTGTTGTCGGTGCAGATCTCGGAGTCGACGTGGTTGTCGATATGAGTTCGGGCTCGTCGAAGTCGCTGAAGGAGATCCCGCAGTCGATGCTATCCTCGAGTGGAAGATCGATCTCGGGGTTGTTTATGCGGTATGCTGACTCGGCCTCCTCACCTTCGAGCTCCTCCATGAGCTTGTTAAGTTCTCGAGTTGAGATGGATGTTGCAGACGAGCAAGTTTGGAGGATCGACGATGGTATGGATGCAGATGATGGATCCGCAGTCGAAGGAGCCGCAACCGATGGAGCCTCGGGTGCGGATGTCGCGAGTTGACGTGGATCTGTCAAGTCCTGCACACCAAGCTTGTTGACGAAAAAATTGAACGAACCAACGGTTAAACCCAAACCTGACTCGAGATCGGAGAAGGTCTCCTGGAATTCTGGCGAGTGTGGCTCGAAATCCATCAGAGGATCTGATGTGCTTTTTGCGGGTGAAGCTGGCGTGCTGCCGTTTGTCGAGTGCGTCGGCGAGTTGCCGTGTGTTGCCCGAGTAGGCGAGTTTGGTTTGTTGATGCAGCCGGCGAGTTGCCGTTTGTAGATCCGATCGGCGAGTCGCCGTTCTCCGATGGAACCGAAGGAACCGTGAGTCCAGCACTATTCTTTCCCACAGACGGCGCCAATTGACGAGGTGTACCCTCATCAAATCCCATGGTTAAGACCTAGGGTTGAGATTATGGGGAGAGAACGTGGTAGTACTGGTGTTTCGTCGGCTGACAAGCAGAGGCAAAGATTTACCCAGGTTCAGGCCCCTCGGGTGGAGGTAAAGACCCTACTTCCTGCTTGTCTGTTATTGATCGTGTGAGATTATGAGGTTACAAGGTGGCTCCGTCGAGATGTCGATCTCGCAAGAGCTATGGTTGTTCTGGTATGGCTCCCTCCCTAGATCGGCACCCCTCCCAGCCTTTAAATAGGTTTAAAGGCTGGGTCTCGGGAGTACGTAACCGACCTAGTTTACACGTAAGGAAAGTCTAAACCGACTATGCCTATGTCTAATCTTGGAGGGTACTCCATCTTCTTGGGCCTCTTGTCTTGAGCTTCGAGTAAGCTCTTCGATATTGGGCCTTAGTCGTCACGTGCACCAAGTACCCTCACGGTAGGGTACCCGAGATGTATACCCATGTCACACGTAGACGGACCTATTCGTGATTTTCCAAAAAACCTAGGGACTTTACTGCAAAAACGTCCTACACATTCCTCCCCGTGCTCTCCTCCGTCGTCTGGACGAAACCCTAGCCGCACGTCCGCCGCCGTGGCGCCGCCGTCTCCGGCCTCCCCAGAGCGAACCGAAGAATCCAAAAGCTCCGCCGTCCTCTACTCTTCCTCCTCATCGAGTTTCACGAGCCGGGATGGCCTGAAGCGAGCGAATCGCGCGTTCTTCTCCAGGTCCGACCGCCGGGTTTGGAGCAAGTTTCCGACGCCCTCGGCGACCATTAATTGGCGGCGCCGCCACCTTTCGGTAGCGCGCGTCCGCGCGCGTCGAACGCGCTCACTCGCGCGACCCCTCCCGCGCTCAAATCGACCCCTCCCGTGCTCAAATCGTCGAGCCCGTGCTCAACAGAGCCGTGCTACCATTGTTGACGTCAGCATGACGTCACGGTGGGACCGGCCTATCAGGTTTTATTCTTTTCGGAAATGATTTTGGAAAATAATAAAACTCTGACATGTGGGACCAGCTTATTTAAAAGAATTCCAGAAAATGATTAAAATTGTAAAAATCAATAACTTTTGATCTGTTTACCAGAAAATGTGTTCGATATATCAAAATGTTCAGAAAACTAAATCCAATCGGTTTATGTCAAAATTAATACATGTTTGAACAATTCAAATTGGCAGATATTTGTAAACGACCTAAACACATTTTCTCTAATTATGGAATCGGTGACCCAAATGCAGCGGCGACGCCACCTGCGGGTAGCCCGCGTCCACGCTCGTCCGACACACTCAGTCACGCGTCCCAGCTCGCACGGATGCTACGCGTCCGTGCTCGGCAAGGCAGGTCCGGCCATTGTTGATGTCAACACGACGTTACAGTGGGCCCGTCCTGTCAGGACTTTACTTTTTCAAAAAAATATTTTCAGAAGTTAACAATTTCTGACAGGTATAACCAGTTTATTTAAACAATTTCTAAAAAAAAGATTATTGTTGTAAGATCAATAACTTTAAATCTGTCCACCACACAAAAATATAAATAATACATCAAAATAGTCAGCAAAATAAATGCTAACTATTACGGCAAAATACCTCCATATATAAAGATTAAAAAAATCATTAACAACCACGGTTCAGCTAATGTCACTACTGTACAGATCGACAAAACCAAAACCTACTTACAATGCATATTATCCATTAAAAAAAACATACAATACATTAAATTTACCACGAAGGGAGTGGCCAACCCGATCTCCCCCGCGATAATTTACATACGATAATATTTAACCGCATTAGACCAATAAACATGAAGGTTATTCTTTTTTAAAACATTTTTCGAAAATGTTAGATTTCTGACAGGTGGGACCAGTTCACTTAAACAATTTCCATAAAATAAAAACGTTCAAAAATCAATAGCTTCGAATCTATCAACCGAATAATATGAATAATACGTCCAAACGATCAGAAAAATAAATGCTAACTATTTATGACACAAAACAAGCATGATTGAATATTCCAATTTAGTAAATATTTCGAGAAATATCCAAATGCACTTCCTCTAATTATATGAAGTTAAATTTATTAAATGCTCATGTAATGCATTTTCTCCAATTACGGACTTAAATTGAACACTTCAATTTGGTTTACTCCAATTATGGAATTCAATTCAATAAATGTGCATTTCCACTAACAAATTCCAAACGGATTTCAAAAATTTCAATCACAACGGGCACGGTGTGTCACCACACTAAATTTTCCAATAGTATTATCCATTGTAAATTAAAAAAAAAACCCGATCTCCCCCACGATAATTTCCAGACGATAATATTTAACCGCATCAGACAAATAAACATGAAGGTTATTCTTTTCTAAAACATTTTTTAGAAAATGTTAGATTTCTGACAGGTGGGACCAGTTCACTTTAACAATTTCCATAAAATGAAAAACGTTCAAAATCAATAGCTTCGAATCTATCCACCGAATAATATGAATAATACGTCCAAACGATCAGAAAAATAAATGCTAACTATTTATGACACAAAACAAGCATGATTGGATATTCCAATTTAGGAAATATTTCGAGAAAAATCCAAATGCACTTCCTCTAATTATATGAAGTTAAATTTATTAAATACTCATGTAATGCATTTTCTCCAATTACGGAGTTAAATTGAACACTTCAATTTGGTAATTATTTGGATGCAATCTAAATGAATTTACTCTAATTATGGAATTCAATTCAATAAATGTGCATTTCCACTTATTATATACTTAAATTAATTATTAATGCGAAAATAAAATTTTAACATTTCAATTCGCTATGTATTTGGGATACTCCACACAACAAATTCCGGCGAATTTCAACATTTCGAATCCCGACGGGCCTATTTCAAACTCTCTTACATTTTTTCCCGATGACAATTGACTTTCGAATTCGCAAACCTTCTAAATTAGGCTTACATTTCCTTCTGCGAACATCGTCTCCCAATTTCTTTCCTATTCCCCAAAAATAGCGTACATATATCCAATCCTCTAAAACTAACTAAACGAAATATTACTGTTGCTTCTAATAAATATAAACATTGATCAACAAACCAAAATGACAGCAAAATTTCTCACCAAGGGCTTGGCGTGCCGACGCGCCGAATTCCACTAGTTGCTTAATAATGCACCTCCGTTTTGTCTTGGCTGTTTAATTTTTGTCTCATGCTGCCCTTGTCAGTGAGCCTCTCCCCACATGATAGGGATGGTTGAAAACCATGTTTCTTTGTGACACCTCCATGTGGTTTTTAGCAGAAGTTGTTTTAATTCAACGAGGAGTATTTTCATACTAGCGAAATGCCAAGCTCCTAGTATTAGCTTTTTGAAGCGACTTCCCGAAATGGATCATGGTAGATCTGCTATACATGATTCATTGCAAGAAAATGTGCACTCTTTGGTAACAGCATCACACGTAGAGTATTCTATAGACCCCAGCTAAACTAACCAGAGCAGTGCTTGCTTTGTCGTTAATTAATCAGCTGTCCATGGTCGATCACTAGCGTGCACGCCCTGTACTGAGCGGGCGACACGAAGTGCCACGTCCACTTGTTGTGTCCGCTCGTCTTCTCTCCGCCCGTGCCACTATGCATAGTTCCCGGGGCCGGTAGCTCCGTGCAGTCTTCACATTCAAGTTGGCGCGCCTGCACCGGACACGGAGGATGCTTGGTGGCGGGGGCCGATATGCACGAGCCGAAATAACTTAGAAGAGGGATGAAAAATCCAATACGATACAAGTGAAAAAATGTGGGGATTCGACGGATCGACAAACTTAGAAGAGGCTTCATTTGGATGTTCTTTTTGGCATGACGTTGGGGAGACGGAAGCCCTCTCAAGCTTCGGTTCCCAAATCTGTTCGCGATCGCCACTAGGAAGAACCGGTCGGTTAGGAAGGAGGTACAAGGTGGGAATTGGATCCGAGCCTTGCAGAACATCGCCTCCGCCCAAGACCTTGCGAGCTTCACTCAGCTTTGGAGCATCATGCGGGAGGTGCAGCTTCTTCCGCAACCGGACACGATCATTTGGAAATGGAAACCATCTGGAAACTACACAGCGGCATCGGCATACAAGTGCCAATTCCTTGGTGCCTATGCTCCTTTTGACACGAAGAAGATTTGGAGGGCTCATGCTGAGCCCAAGTGCAAGTTTTTCGCTTGGCGTGGATCACGGCAAGATCCGCACGGCGGATAACCTTGCTATACGGGGATGGCCTCATGACCCCATTTGCAAGCTTTGCCACATCCACCCCGAGACGGTGCAACACCTTTGCCATGATTGCTCGTTCACCAAGGCGGTCCGTGACTCGGTGTTACAAGCCAACGACCTCCCGGTGCCCCACAACACAACTACGACAAACAGAGACTTCGACGGATGGTGGCTTCATTTCATCAAGAACTTCACAAACGAGAAAAAGAGGACGGCTAGCGGTGTAATCACATACATCATATGGGGTGTGTGGAAGGAGAGAAACTGGAGGGTGTTCACGAACACGGCACTGCCAGTATTGGGTGTAGTGCGCCTTGTTCGGAACGAGATAGAGCAGAGGGCCTTTGCCTTCACGGATGATCCAGGAGACCAGGGATTGTAGCTTCCTTTTGTCCCGTGTTTTTTTGGCTTCTTGGCCTCCTTGTTTTTATTTTTCTAGCCTCCTTTGAGGCCTTCCTGTAAAGTAATTGCTTTCTATCTAATCGAATGGCAGAACACCTGCCTTAAAATCTCAAAAAAAAAAATGTGGGGATTCCTTTCAAGCTTCACTACATGTGCCACTTATGACATACTATATGTCCGACCTCGAGTATATATACTGAGACGAAACACAAAAATTTTATCAGGCAAGTAGGTCTGACATTACTCATTGCATGAAAATTGCCTAAAGTACATATTCACTTTAATTTAAGGATGCTTTTAATTTTTTAAAGGAGAGTATACCCTAGTATCTATATCGATTGGTTGGTGCACACATCCATTTTCATGAATAGTCATTATCATTAAGAGTTTATAATTCTCATGATCACACATGGTGGATACATATACCAACCAGCAGAATAAAAAGCACATAAAGCTCTTATGCGAATATAATATATGAATATTCATTTAGCCACTCCGATTTAAGATATCACAACCCTCTCTAGACGGACGCACCCAGTATTTGTTTACTTGGGCTGCTCCTCCACAGTGATCCTAATTAACCCGATCAAATGAATATCAAAAAGTATATTTAAGATCTTATAATGCCTCTAAAGATCTCTTTTTTTGTATGAATTTGAAAAGGTGGTGAAAACATATTGTCAAATTCGTATGATCTTCCTTAAAATTGTGGTCAAGTAAATTTTCATCTATTTTTATTTGCTCTATTCCTTTGAACCAAATAGGTGAATAGTGCCATGGTAGACAATTTTTTGTTTACTTTATTTATTCTCCACTTTTCCTTTGTACCCGCCCACATGTCCCTCGTCTTCTCTCCGCCGGAAGATATCGTGTGCCATGCCTCTCCGCGCAACTGTACAGAGCTACAAATGAGGTGGGGGACTGATAATGGCTCGATCTTTGATAAACATGGACGACTGTACGACTACGTGATGGTGTCTCTCCGATCTACGACATGGGAACGAGGGCCTGTGATGAATTCTGGTATGATTCTGCCCACCTCTGCGCCTGAAGCAACGTGATCTCCCTCCACCGGAGTTCAAAGTTAGGGAGAGCGGACCCACGTGGGAGCATGCTACTGTAGCACTGTTCCCGTGCAGAGTGTCGGAGGGAAATACGACGCCAGTGCCAGTGGTACGTGCTACTCCCTCCGTTTTTATTTACTTCATGTTCTGAGTTTTTTTCAAAGTCAAACTTTTCAAATTTTGTAGGGATTCTAATAATATTAAAACTTTTTATTTATAATATGGAAATATATTTTATGGGGATTCTAATAATATTAAAAAAATTGTTGTAAATGTTTATTTTTTCTATTCAAACGTCACAAAGTTTAACTTTGACTAAACCCAGAATGCAAAGTAACTATAACGGAGGGAGTGCTATCTTCAATTCTCCGGAGTCAAAACTTTCCAAGCGTGCGCGTGACTCAAATCCAGCTGTGGTACCTATGAAGGCATCAACAACACACGACCACAACAGTGCGTAGCCATTTAAACGCAGTCCGCTGGTACTCCTTACGTTAATCACTGTCAGACAGTGGCGGATCTAGGATGAAATTGGTGGGGGTGCCTAGGTTAAAACTTCACTATTTTACTTACCATTTAGCAGCATTTAGTCCAAATACTTGTAGCAATTAGTAAGAATTGGTCCAAATATTAGTGCTAAATGAATTTCTACAGATTTTTAGGTGGTGCCATGGCACCCATGGCACCCCACTGGATACGTCCCTGATGTCAAAGATCAGGAGTAGTAGCACCTGAATATCTTTTGTAATCCGCACCCGTTTTATCTCTCACACACCCAGGCGTAAAGTATGACACAGTCACGCAAGGCATATGGTTAGTACTTAGTAGTAGTACATTCTTTTTACGGAGAAAATCACAGGCACCGAGCTGGTTTAGCGAGCATCCCGGCGAATCTCGTGATGCCACTCGTGTTACAATATCAAACGATGTGCAGTTGCATTTCACGTGCGGATTCACTTCGGTTGTATGACATGTATGGGAAGTGAGAGTGAGACTAAATTTAGTCTCACATTGTTAGCGGGGGGGGGGGGGGGGGGGGGGGGGGGGGGGGGGGGGGGAGGGGGCTTCAATGAATATACCTTGAGGGTAGCAGACTAAGGCATGGCCTAGTGGTGGGGAGGGGCTGATGCCTTCCCACCCAACGAGTTCAAGTCCTCATGCTTGCAATTTCGGTGATGTTGCACCCTCCTCTATCAAAAATCACGTGATTCTCCCACGTTGAAATCAATATACCTTGAGGGTATGGACATTTCAGCCTAGTTCATTTTTAACTCAATAGGAGTATTTTTTTTCATAGCGAAATGCACAGCTGCAAGTATTAGTTACCTTTTCAAGCAACTTCCCGAAATGATTCATTGCAAAAAGAATGTCATGATTCATCGCAAAAATAAGTGCACACTCTTTGGCAATAGTGTCACACTGTGTTTCCAAGATACTAGTACAGCTTAACTAACAGAGCAGTGCTTGGATTGTTGTTAGTTAATCAGCTGCTGAGCTGCCCACGGTCGATCCACACCAATCACGCAAAAAAAAAAAAGCATCACGTAGCGTGTAGCACTATCCACATATCTCTCCGCCGGACGGACGCGAGTACACGGGAGATATCGAGGTGGGTACGCATAGTTCGCGGGGCTGGTAGCTAGCTCCGTGTGTCTTCATTCAAGCGGGCTCCGCGTTTTATCTTCACGATCATACGGGTGTGGGAGGTCTCAGACCTTCCTCCGACGCCAGCGATCAAGAATGGAGTGACTGCCCTTCGCTTCTGTCGTAACTGTCGACAGAGAACACAGCGTCACGATATTTTGCTCCAACTAGATGCTTCACCGAGCCGCTTCCATGCCAAACTCAGGATGCACAAAAAGCGTTGTCGGACCGCTTCTTCCCTAGCCTCCATGGCTGGTCAGAAGATACCTAGATGCACGACATCTCGCATGTTTGCCTAGATTGAAACCACACGGTGTAATTTGAGGAAGTACTTCTAGGTTTACAGTTTTCCTAATGCCTCTCGTTCTGAAGATCTTTCATATTCTAGAATTGATGGTTTGCTCAAAGTTATGAATTACCAGGAGAAAAGGGATGAAAAGCCAATACGATACAAGGGAAAAAATATGGGGCTTCTTTTCAAGCTTCACTACATGTGCCACTCATGGCATGGTATCTGTCTGACCTCGAGTATATGTAGACACACGAAATGCACACTTTTATCAAGCAAGTAGGTGTGACATTACTTATTCCATGAAAATTGTCTAGAATACATATTCACTTTACTTGTTAGGATGCTTTTTATTTTTCAAAATGAGAGTATACCCTAGTCTATGTATCAGTTGGTGCACACATCCATTTTCTTGAATAGGCATTATCATTAAGAGTTTACAATTCATGATCACACATGGTGGATACATAGACCAACCAGCTGAATAAAAACCACATAAAAGCTCTTATGCGTAATGTAATATATGGAATTACATCAATGCGAACATAGAAAGATCTTAAGATTCTGTATCCTACTACGCCAACAAGCCTCATAGAGAATTTTGAGAACTAGAATCTTCCAAAATAATCGTATGAAATCTTTTGAACCAACGAGGCCCAAAGCATTCAAATGTTCAACCTGGCGACCTCCGTTTGGGATTCTAGCAAATCTGCGGTGGAAATTGGTGGTGAATTCCACAGTTCGTTTTCAATGGGCAAAACAGTGCACGTGTCACTTAGGTGACCTGCCATGTCCTTTCTTATTTCTTTTTTTAAAATTCAACTATGAGTATATTTTTTTGGGAAAGTTTTGTGTTTGCCACATTAGCCTTTGCCCATTTTATTTTAGCCACTCTAAATTTGACATTTTACTTTAAAGGGTAAAAGTAACAACTTTCCCAAAAAAAATATACTCAACAGGGGCAAAAGCAAAACATAATTTCACCATTTTTATTTTTATTTTGCCCCATAGAGAGCAAAAGTGATGCATACAAGGAACTTGTAGGACAAAAGAAAAATGTCAAAATTTAGAGTAGCAAAATAAAATTGGCAAAAAATAGTGTATCAAAAACAAAAAAAAAATTAATAATTCAACTAAGAGTACATTTTCATAGCGAAATGCACAGCTCCTCCTAGTATTACCTTTTCCAAACGACTTTGCGAAAATTGAATGAGAAAATCATGGTTTAGCATGTCTACAATTAGCTGCCACGGAATTTTCCAAGTTAGCAAGAGAACTGCTACTATGATTCATCATCGCAAGAAAACGTGCTCTCTTTGGTAACAGTTGTCACACTGTATTCTCTAGACAAGTGCATCTTAACTAACCAGTTCCAAGAGCAGTGCTTGCATGGGTTCTCCACTTCTCCTTGATTAAGCAGCTGCCCATGGTCGGTCGACGCCAATCACACAAAAACAATTACTAGCATCACGTAGCATGCACGCGAAGTCCCACATCTGTCCGTCGTTACCCGGCCGCCCACGTACATGTCCCTCGTCCTCTTCTCTTCTCTGCCGGACAGACACAAGGGCACTGCAAGCACCGTGCCGAGAGATCGCTGGTCGTCCGATCGGCCAATCAGAGCACCATGCGCGAATTTCGCGGGGCGGGTAGGTGTGCTCCGGTCTATGAGACTAGTCACAATGGAAGTAACTTAACTAGTAACATCACACATCTCAAGACAAATTTGTTTGTGTGGCATGTAATTAATGAAGAGATAGGTGTTTATGGTAACATAGCTAGTTACCGTAACATCACCATTTCTAAACAAAATGAGTATATAACATAATAAATGAATTCTTCTATGACACCGACATAAGTTACTCCTCATTGTGGAGGCAGTAACATAGAGTAGTAACACACACTCTTCACTGTGACTAGCCTAAAGCGGGCCTACAGTTTGGCTTGACGACGGTGATAAGGGTGGGCCCGCCCGTGTCGGACAAAGAGCTCGCTCGGAGATAGCAACCGGACCGGAGGACGCAACACGTGGGCACCGGTTCGAACGGCTAGGCGCCGAAATGGCTAGACCCACGCACACGGTCACACATGACGTGGCCCGGAGCAAAATGGCTTGATTGCTTTGATAATCTCTATAGTATCTTTGCTAGGGCTAGCAGGACGGAAGGGCGACGACGTGATCCGGTGATCGTCTCTGAAGATCGACATAGGAGCGAGAGCGAATCTTTAGTACAAGAAACGACGTCAAGGTAGATGCTAAAGTACTTTCAGTCGCAATGAAAACTTACAAAATTATTACGTAATTAGGTTTAGTTTAGGTTTTGGAGGAAAAATGAACAAGTCCGATAAAATTTAGAGATCACACATACTTAGATCCACACTGTTATCATTTTTGTGTACCTCGCGAATCACAATGTTACAATCTCTTACCACTAGAAATATTCTCAAGTACAATGGTGGTAAAGCGGAACAAGTTAAGCTCGTGTGAGAATGCCATCAACCGCATAACCCGACTCATTCTCTTTATGGATTGCTAAGTACATTAAACAAAGTGTTTTGTAAGAGAAATATGGATTGAAACTAAATGAAACATCAAGTGTTTCAAGCTTAGATTTCACAATCTGTTTGTCTAGACTGAGGACCATGTTTGTACTTTGAGGAATAACTTTCCAGTTTATTATTTTCCTGATGTCTCTCGTTCCGAAGGTAGTTCTAGCATTCTCAAACGAACTTTTGCTCATAGTTGTGAAACCCATGTGAAAGGTATGAGAAATCGAACATGACACAAGAAAGAAATATGTGACACTTTTTCAAACTCCCTTGCATGGTATCTGCGTGATCTCGAGTATATATAGATCGGGAAAATGCACGATTTGTCAGACAAGTAGGTGTGGCATAACTTATTCCATGAAAATTTCTCGAGTACATATTCACTTAAATTGACATATACCTCTTTTTAAGGGGAGCATACCCTAGCATCTGCATCAATCGATGCACACATCCAATTTTTTCAATAGTATTGCCATTAAGAGTTTACATTCATGGATCACACAACCAGCGGAATAAAAAGCACGTAAAGCTCTTATGTGTAAAGTAATTTTTGAATATTCATTTAGCCACCTCGGTAAGATATTCCCACCATCTCCGGATGGTTGCACCTTGTATTTATATACTCCTCCTTTAGGAAAGAAATGACGACATGTGGATCGAATGTGTAACCTTGTGGATAACTTGCAAAAAATGAGCAACTTTAGTCTTGTTAAAACAACAACTTCGTATAACCCAAACCAAATGGAAGGACAAGGCCCCATACAAATGAGATTTTGTTTTCCATTAATCACATTCAGTCAATTTTCAAAGATATTCGTGATGACGGGTGGAGGGGCAGATTAAATGTAGTGGACTATCCTCCATATACAACATGTGATAAGTAAATGGTGAGTAGATTTCTCATAACCGAGATGTGCAAAAAAATATCATTAATTTTTTAGTTCGCCCTTCCTAAAAAAAACACCCGTCCTCCGCCACTGGTACCATGGGTGTTACCGCAAGTCCAGCGGGCCTGTGCATTTCATATGTTTATGTCCATGTTCTGTCCGCGTCCATCCTTGTGGTCTAAAGCCAGCACCCAATCTGGCAGCGCAAACGGACCGGAGGGGTGCGAAAACGTCCAGCTCAACCCATTTCTGACCCAAATTTAGAGTACAAATGCGGACCAGCAAACGTTGGCGTGTCCGCTATGTGTCTGCCCTAGGCCGGCCATCAGCCTCTCCCAACAACCAAGCACCCTTTTAATGCGGCGGTCCATTTCTATAAAGGCACGCCGGCGAGCCAAACCCAAGCGCAGCCTTAGATTCCAGCTCCGGCCACCTCTTCTCCAAACTCCAGAATGGATCCACCACCGCTGCAGCATCTCCTCAACCAGCAGAGCGCGCTCATGCGCTTGGAAATTTTCGTTTGAAAAAAAGAGGAAGACAGACCAAATGGGTCGACCGTCAGGTGCAGTGGCCATGAAAGGTAGAAGATGAGCCGAATTCTTATCCGTCTGGTGATCCAAACGACCAAAAATTGGACATATTTCATTTCCGTTTGTCTCACGGAGTTGCCCTTATTAGCTCCTAGCGAGCGGTGCGTCCTTGGAAATTTGAATGAGTCAATTAGTTAACCTGTCTAGCTTAAAAGAGTCGATTAGTTAAGAAAATAGTGACATTATTTAGGACAAAACCAAATGTATTGACGAGATGGGACAAACATAAATTTGTCGGTTCATCAGTCTGTTGGCGGCAAAATTTAGAGATAGACATGCTCGCCGAATGAACACGGTAACTACACACTTTGTCAGACAGACCTTGGCTTTGTACTCGAAAATAGGATAATCTGGTTTGAAAATTCATATAATCCGTGTTCACATGCTATTTGCTATATCGTATCCTACACTGTATCCAGATGTCCCCTTCAAAATCGTATATCCATGTCCGTTGGATTCTCCGAAATCTAATGGATGCTTTAAAACAGATAGGAAGAAAGATTTGTGGGATGGAAAAATTATCCTATCTGTCTACACCCCTGGACTCTGCTTTGATAAAATGGTGTTGACTATGGGGGTTTCGACTGGCCAACGATTAGGAAGGTGTAGCGTTTCATGTGCGCTTCGGTATAATACTATGCTATAGTAAAATAGAAACTATTAAAACAACTTTAGACAACTTGGAAGTAAAAAAAGAAACATGTGTGTGTGTGTGGGGGGGGGGGGGGGGGGGGGGGGATCCAATGGAAAAAAAAGGAATTAGTCTTGTTACTTTTTTCTACCTTTAGTACACGGCATTGCCCAAGTTAACAAGGTTCCATCAAATTTATGGTATATGTAGAAAGATAATTGGTATGAAGAGTTGTAGAAGTAGTCGTGGCTTTACTCACATCACTGAATCTACCTTGAGCGGATATACAATTTACATAGTTTAGTATGGTGATTGTAAGGTCAATTAGCTTTGATGGATAAATGGATGAATAAATCACAAATCGGAATGTTACCATATCACAATTGCTAACACTAAAAATATTATCAAGAAAAATTGTGGCAAGTTGAAGATGATGACTTGGTGCGAGTGGGACGTCAACTGCCTAACCCACCTCATTCTCTGTATGATTGCTATGTACATGGAAGATGGAACAAAATTTTCCGAAGAGAAACATACATGGAAACTAACAGAAATAGAAGATGTTTCAAGCTTAGATTTCACA